>JAQZBX010002029.1:49614-76054 GCA_029593785.1 Cabassous unicinctus | reverse complement strand
AAAGAAGACCAGAATTTAGACATACCAAAGACTTATAAAAAGGAAAAAGATCCTCAATATGCTCAAGGATATAAAGGAAAACACAGAGAAAGAACTGAAGAATATATAAATAAACATGAATTAACTCTGTAAGACTCCAAATAAAGAGGTAGAAATCTTAATAAAGAACCAAACATAAATACTGGAGTTTTGAAGACCACAATAACTAAAGTGAAAAAATTTCCTAGAGGGTTTTAACAGCAGATTGGAGCTGGCAGAAGGTATAATTGGTGAACTCAAAGACAAACAATTGAAATGTTTCAGGCTAAAAAGCAGAAATAAAAAAGAATGAAAAAAGCAAGCAGAGCCAAAGAGACCCATGAGATACCATCAAGTATATCAATAAATGCATTACAGGAGTCTTAGGAGGAGAAAAAAGAGAGACTGGGTCAGAAGCAATATTAAAAAAATAATATAGAAAGCTTCCTAAATTTAACAAAAGAAATGAATGTGCACATTCAAGAAGTGTAATGAACAGGATAAGCATGAAGTATACCATACCCAGATACATAGTAGTTAAACTGTCAAATGCCATGGACAAGGAGAGAATTCTGAAAACTGCAAAAGAAAAGCAGTAAGTTATGAGTAAGTGAGTCCAATAAGATTACATGCTGATTTCTCATCAGAATCCATGGAGGCAATAATACAGTGGGACAAAATACTTAAAGAGCTGAAAGAAAATAAATGCCAACAAAACATTTGTAACAGGAAGACTATCTTGCAAAATTGAGGGAGAAATTAAGGCATTCCTAGATAAACAAAAGCTGAGGGAGTTCATCACCACTAAACCTGCTCTACAAGCATAGAAATCCCTTTAGGAGTTCTTCAGACTGAAAGGAAAGGACACCAGACAGTGGTTTGAAATGGTATAAGGAAATGGAGTCTTCTGTAAAGGCAACCATATGGGTAATTATAAATGCCAGCACTATTGTATTTTTTGGTATGCCACACCACTTTTTAACTTCTCACCGGTTTGAAAATGCAAATGCATAAAAAGTAATGATACATCCATGGTTTTTGATGTACAATGAATAAAGATGTAATATGCAGCACATACAACAAAATGGTGGGGGAATGGAGACATATAGGAACAATTTATTTGTATGCTATTGAAGTTAAATTGGTAGAAAATAAAACATGACTGTTATAGATTTATTATGTTAAATTTCAGCTTCATGGTAACCACAAAGAAAATATATGAAAAATACATAAGAAAACAATAAGAAGGGACTCAAAATGGTACATACAAAGATCAAATAAATGTGAAGTTAGGCATTAAGGGAATACTTGAGGGATAAAAGTGGTTTAAGACTTATAAGGACAAAATAGGAAAATGAAGAAGAAAGTCCTGCATTATCAGTAGTTACTTTAAATGTAAATGGATTAAACTCTCCAGTCAAAAGGCAGAGATTTGAAGAATTAATTAATTAAAAAAAAAAAGCATGACTTAACTCTATGCTTTATGTAAGAGACTACCTTAAATTCAAAGACACAAATGGGTTGAAAGTGAAAAGATGGAAAATATATACTATTGAAATAGTAACCAAAAGATAGCTGGGATAGCTATACTAATATCAGATAAAATAGACTTTAAGTCAAAAACTGTAATGAGGGGAGTGGATGGGGCTCAAGCAGTTGAGTGCCTGCTTCCCACATGGAAGTTTCCAGGTTTGGTTCCCAGTGCCTCCTAAAAACAAACAAGCAAACAAACAAAAAACAACAAGCAAAACAAATGAAAAAAAAACAACCCACAGGAACTGATCTGGCTCAGTGGTTGAGCGCTGGCTTCCCACATATAAGGTCTTGGGTTCAATCCCTAGGCCCTGGTACCTCAAAAATAAAAAATTGTAATGAGAGGCAAAGAAAGTCAGTATATACTGATAAACGGGTCAATACAATAAGAATACATAACAATTATAAATATATATGCACAGAGCCCCAAAATATATCATGTAAATAATGACAGATTTGAAGAGAGAAATACATGGTTTTACATTAATAGTAGGAGATGTCAATGCAGCAGTTTCAATATGGATAGAATATCTTGACAGAACATCAATAAGGAAATAGAAGACCTGAATAATACTATAAACCAACTAAACTTAACAGAAAATATATGGAACACATTACCCAATGTAGCAGAATACACATTTTTCCCTAGTGCAAATGGATTGTTCTCCAGGATCGCCCATATAAGTTAGGTAACAAAACAAGTGTCAATAAAGTAAAAAAAAAAATTTGAAATCATGCATTGTATCTTCTCTGACAACAATGGAATGAAGCTAGAAATCAATAATAGGGGAAAAACTGGAAAAATTAAAAAAATATATAAACATTAAACAACTCATTCTTAAACAAGCAATGGGTGAAAGAAGAAATCACAATGGAAATTAAGAATTCTCTTAAGGCAAGTGAAAATAAAAATACACTATTACAAAACTTATGAGATGCAACAAAGATTGTACTGAAAAGGAAATTTATAGCTTGAAATACACTAAAAAAGGAAGAAAGATCTCAAATCTAAGACCTAGCCTCAAAACTGGAGTATATAGGGAAAAAAGAGCAAACTAAACACAAGACAAGCAGAAGGAAGGAAATAACAAAGGTTGGAGCAGAAATAAATGAAATAGAGAATTAAAAAAAAAAAAGAGATAAACAGTGAAACCAATAGCTGGTTGTTTGAAAAGATCAGTACAATCAACAAACCTTTAGCTAGACTGACCAAAAAAAGAGGATGCATATAACTAAAATAAGAAAGAAAAAGGGGACATTACTACCAACCCCACGGAAATAATATGATTATCAGAGGACACTGTGAACAACTGTATGTCAACAAATTAGATAACCTAGGTGAAATGGGAAAATTCCTTGAAACACAAAACTACCCACACTGACTTGAGAAATAGAAGATCTCAACAGTAAAGAGATTGAAACAGTAATCAGCTACCTTCCAACAAAGAAAGGTCCTAGACTATATGGCTTCACAGGTGAATTTTACCAAGCATTTCAAGAAGAACTAATAACTATCCTGCTGCAAGTCTTCCAAAAAATTGAAGGGGAGGTACCACTACCTAACTAATTCTATGAGGCCAACATCATTCTCATACCAAAGCCAGATAAAGATAGCACCTGAAAAGAAAACTACAGACCAATATCACTTATGAATATAAATGCAAAAATCTTCAACAAAAACTAACAAACTGAATCCAACAACACATTAAAAGAATTATACATCATAATCAAGTGGGATTCATCACAGGTATGCAAGGGTGGTTCCATATAAGAAAATCAATAAAAATATAATGCAACACATTAACAGAAAAAAGGGAAAAGCTGCATGATCATTTCAATTGACATAGAAAAGACATTGGACAAAATACAGCACCCTTTCTTGATAAAGACACTTAGAAAACTAAGAATCGAAGGAAACTTCCTCAACATGATAAAGGACATTTACAAAAACCCTACAGCTAACATCAAACTCAAGGAGGAAAGATGGAAAACTTTCTCTGTTAGATCAGGAACAAGAGATGGATGTGCACTGTTATTCCCTCTTATCAACAATGTACTAGAAGTTCTAGCCAGAGCAATTAGGCATGAAAAAGAAATAAAAGGTAACCAAATTGGGAAGAAAGTAGTTAAAGCTTCCCTATTTCTAGAAAACAGAATCATATACATATAGAAAATCCTGAAAAATCTACAACAAAGGTAGTAGAGCCAATAAAAGTATTCAGCAAAGTGGCAGGGTACAAGATCAACATGCAAAATTCTGTAGTGTTTCTTACTCAGACTGTTAACTATTTATATATATATATAATTAACAGTCTCAGTAAATCAAGGAAAAAATCCATTTAAAGTAGCAAGTATCTATTTAATCTAAGAATACATTTAACTAAGGATGTATAATAGTTATACAAGCAAAACTACAAAATCCTGTTAAAAATGATCAAAGAAGATCTAAATAGGTAGAATGACATATTGTTAGGATGTCAAATCTACCCAGAGTGGTTTATGGATTCAACACAATTTCATCAAAATTCCAACAGCTTTCTTTGCAGAACTGGAAATTTCTGCAGACTTATTTGGTAGGGTAGGGGCCCAAATAGCCAAAACCTTCTTGAAAAACAAGAATAAATTTAGAGGACTCATACTTCCACATTTTAAAACTTATTACAATCCTACAGTAATCAAATCAGTCTGCTACTGGCACAAGAATAGACATAAAAACCAATGTAGTCAAATTAAAGGTTCATAATTAAACCCTCACATTATGGATAATTGGATATTTGACAAGAGTGCCCAGTCTACTCATGAAGAAAGAATAGTATCTTAAAAAAATGATGCTGAGAAAAAACTGGATATTCATATGCAAAACAATGAAGGTGAACCCCACCTCACAGCTTAAACAAAAATTAACTCAAAATGGATCAAAGATCTAAACATAAGAAACAAAGTCATAAAATTCCTAGGAAAAAAACAGGAAAGGATCTTCAGAACTTTGTGCTAGGTAATTTTTATTATACTTTACAACAAAAGCATGAATAACAAAAGAAAGAAATAGGTAAATGAGACAATACTAAAAGCTCTTCTGTATCAAAAGACATCATCATGAAAATAAAAAGACAACCTACAAAATGGGAGAAAATATTTTGAAACCACATATTCAATAAAGGTTTAATATCCAGAATATATAAAATCCTACAACTCAATAACAAAAAGACAAACACAAATTTAAAAATAGGCACAATACTAGAATATATCTAAAAAAGATAAACAAATGGCCAAAACACATATGAAAAGATGCTCAGTATCATTAGCTATTAGGGAAATGCAAATCAGAGCCACAATGAGAGAACATTTCACACCCACTTGAATAGCTACTATTAAAAAAAAAAAAGTAACAAGTGTAGGACAGAATGTGGAAAAATAGGAACACTAGTTCGTTGTTTTGGGGAATGTAAAATGGTGCACAACCTATGGAACACAGTTTGACAATTCCTCAGATGGTTAAATACAGAATTAGTATACCAACCAGGCAATTCTACCTCTAGTTATATACCCAAAGAACTGAAACCAGGGACTCTAAGAGATGTTACACAGTGATGTTCATAGCAGCTTTATTCATAATTGACAAGTGATGGAAGCAACCCAAGTGTCCAACACCAGATGAATGCATAAACACACAATGGAATATTATTCAGCCATAAAAAGGAATACAGTTCTGATACATGTGAAAATATGGATAAACTTTGAAGACAATATATTGAGTGAAATAAATGTGATGCAAATGGACAAATATGGTATGATCTCACTGATATGAAATAGTTAGAATAAGCAACTATAGTCATAAACAAGAATAGAGGTTACCAGCGGCTGGAGTAGGGGTAAGGAAGGGAGTTAATGCTAAATTGGTATAGAATTTCTGCTTGGGATAATGGAAAATTTTGATAATGGATGGAGGTGATGGTAGCATGACATTGTGAATATGCTTAACACCAGTGAATTACATATTAGAAGGTGTTTAAAAGAGGAAATTGTAGGTTGTATATACTAGATAAATTAAAAAAAAAAAAAACTGAACTGTACAACTGAAACAGTGAACCCTAATGCAAATTATAGGCTATAGCTAATAGTGCAACTACAATAGTGTTATTTTATCAGTTGTAAGAAAGGTACTATACTAATGTAAAGTGTTAATAATAGGGGTTGTATATGGGAACTCTGAATTTTCTGCATGATTTTTCTGTAAACCTACAACTTCTCTAATAAAAAAAAAAAATATTAAAAACAAATGAAAGCATGAGCACCAGGTCAGATAGTCTGCATTCATTTCTATTGCTTTTCTCATGGTATTGGCTTTGCCAAAACCATTAAGTTGAAAGGGATTTTTGAAAACTGGGTTATACTTCATAGAACCTATTTTAACTTAGAAAAGTGTTTAAAAACAAGAAAATTATATGTGACTTGAATAGAGTTTGTACACCCACGTGCTAGACTGGATTTAGCCATGTGATGTGACATATTTAATACTGAAAGAGTGATACTTATTTAGTGTGTTCACTTTCGAGCAACAAAGCCTTGTCTCTAGGACTCCATTAGATATCCACCTGTCTTAGTTTGCTAGGGATGCTATGACAAATACCACACAACGGTTTGACTTAAGCCACAGGAATTTATTGTCTCATAATTTTGGAGACTAAAAGTCCCACGAGATGTTGGCAAATCCATGATTTCTGCAGGAGTTGGTAGCATTAGGGTGATGGCAGTCCTGCATTATATGGTGCTCTCTCTTCTCTTTGTCTTCTTCTGACTTCTGGCTTCTACTTCTTCTGACTGACTGTATCAAAATTTCCTCTGGTTATAAAGTTTCCAGTCACATGGATTAAGGCCCACCCTGATTCAATTTGTATGTGCCTTATCTAATAATAGCATTTTCAAAATTCCTTTTCATAAGTAGCTTCACACTCACAGGAAAGTGGAGTAAGACCTGAACATGCCTTTTGTGGGGTACATGATTCAAACTGCACCACCACCTGATTTACGTAGGTATACAGCACAATATTAAGAGGCTTGTCTTTGGAGTCAGAATGTGTAGATTCATGCATTACCTGTGTGATCTGGGAGAACAACAAAACCTCCTCAGGCTTGTGTTACATTATATGATGAACAGGAAAACAATAGAATCTACCTCATAGGATTATCATTAAGGATAGATGAAATCTTGCTTCTCTTTAGCTCCGTGTTTGAGACATACTAAATGCTCAGTAAATTTTGATAATTATTGGTTTTATAAATTATAGAAATAACTGTATAATATACATTAATTATATACATTATAGATAACTATAAACTATTAGGCATCTTTGACTTATGAAATTCTGAAGACATCACAAAAAATTACATGAAAATTATCAAATCCACAAAAGGGGTGATAATTATATCTAATTTTTATACCACAAACTTAGGCATATTGCTATGTAACTCTATAACTTACAGCAGTTTCTGATTTTAAGTTTTAATTTAGTTTTCCTGAGGATCTGTTAAAACCAGACAAAACTCTATCTGATCTCAATTTTCTCTTTTTTTTCCTTAGTGTATAATACCATTTATCCCAGTTCCATACTCATGTACATCTACATATCTGGCTTCCTCATTGATGAGAATATTAGCTACCAAAAATTCTCTTTCACTATCTTGGCCTACAGTGATTCAACTTTCTGATTTTTGATATATGGTCCTCATGAACTCTTTCCTAAGGAAGGTTTCTTATTTGATTCATCTGGCCTTAGTTTTCTTTCTTTTTCTGAAAACTTTGTAATGCATCATCCGTGTATCAGGTCTGTGCTTAATGCTCTGTGGATGAGAAGGGTTATAATCTCTATTTCATTGTCAGGAAGAGACATTTCCACATTGAATCTGAAATTAAGGACTTTGTGGAATTAATTTGCAAGTCTATAATCATTCTCATTAGATATTAGTAGCTCTAGGCTTTATGGTTTCATTCCTTTATGACAACAATGTTTCAATATTGACAGTGAGGAGCCATGTTTCTAGTTATGGCAATGTTTTTGATAAGCAACACAAACCTATATGCTTGGTTAAATTATAATTGAATATATATTATATATCATCCTATAAAATTCATGAGGAATTAACTTTATCTTTGTATCTACTTTGAAGAATCTAATTAAATATCATAAAATAAGAGAGCTGCTTGAAAAGTATGAACATTTACATTCTGCAATACCTAATGTAGCTTCAATTGAACCAAAAAAGGGATGATGTTTAATTCTTTATTGTATAAATTTGCTCATATTATGTCTAGTAAAATAATAGAAGAGAACAATTATGAAATGTTTGCTACACGCCAAATACTATACTTTACACCATTTCATTTTATCCTTAAATGAGCCTATTGTGTAAGAATTGTGATCACTAATTTTGTCTAAAATCACATAGCTAGTTGGTGACACCTCAGATCTTTCTGTTTCCAAAGACAGGCCTTCTAACCATGAGACACCTGAGACAAATGTGCTTCTCCTTGAAATCTAGAATGACTCACAACAGTTCACTCTGTTAACGCTGGAAATACTGGTCCTTTCCTGCCATATCATCATTCTTTAAAAAAAATCAGTATAGACAATACACAACCAGACTGCCATAAAAATTTAAGGAAATATTAATATCTCAAATTTTTATTCTAATTTAGCTGAACTAGCACATGTAAAGTCAATCAATTGCTTTTGGGTAAAAACTTTGAAACGGAATGTAGCTAACCATAAGCCTTTCAAATTTTTTTTTTTTTTTTTTAATTTAGTGCCTGGGTTCATAGTCTTATCTCTCCCACTACCTGTCTACCATTGTAATCTAAGCATAAGCTTCCTTCCTGAATCCCTCCTTATAGAAATAAGTATAGATTTTGCCTGACTAAATTGATTGTTTTTAGATCTGATAGAAGTTTCTGTGAGTAGTCCAAGGAACCAATTTCCCCAATAAACATAGCTGTTCCTTCATTGCAAATTTTCCCCAAGAATTCATCAGCCCCCTTCTTTAAGTGATCAGCTTCCCGGAAACACAAATACAGTCTCTTTTTCAGGTAACTTGACATGCTCACTCATTTTTTAGTCTCAACTAAGAAAATATCATGGATTCTTCAATAAATAGGCTATTAGAAATTACCACAGTATGCATTTTTGATTAATTGATTTTCAGAGACATTCAATAGGTTATCAAGAAACTGTTTTACTTTTAGTTTCTGGTATCCTTCAAGATCAAATGGATATAGATTTTTGCCTTGCCAGGAAGGGGAATCAGAGTAGACACATATCAGCTCTATCCAAATGAGCACCATTTGGAAAAAGATGCTTCTTTCGAAAAAGATGGAGATATAAGGATTTACTTCTTACATATTTAACTGTTTTGGGTGACAGCTTTACTTCTTAATGTCTTTAACATATGTTACTTGGGACAGATTGCTAAGGTTTGAAGTATGAAACTACTATGTAGATACTGGTATTTATTGGACAAGTTATTTAATTCTCTAAGCTTCAGTTTCTTCATCACTTGCCTCGAGTTGTTGGGATGATTAAATGAGATAAACTATGTATATGTTTAACAATTTGATAAATGGCACCCCTACTTTTTTTCTATATACATCTGAGCATTTACCATCACATATTGCATATTGTGGATTCTACTTTTAAACTGCATTTCTTTCCCTCAGGGAGCAAACGCTCTAGTGGCCATATGTCTCTGTATTCATTTACAACCCAATCCAAGATATGGAATTAATGGGATATAGCTGCTGAATGGGTTGGTGTAAATGAGCATAATAGAAAAGGCAGTGGAGAATCTTTGGCCCTGCAACTAGTGCTCTGAATATTATAATGTAAAATCCATTTTACATTATAGAAAACAGTATAAAAATAGAGAAGGCTCTGAAATGGAGTATAGGTTATCAGAGGCCCTTTTAAAGATTTCACCCCCCCCATCTACTGCTCTCAATTTGGCATCCCAGCTCATCTGACTTGTTAACAAGTCCTTCCATATGAGAAAAGTCCTCAATACTGATTGTGAATCACGTGGGCTGCTGCTACCCTTGTGTGATTTTCGCTTTCTGGCACTTCTTGCCAGGGGCTGCTGTAGCAGGATGTAGCTTCATCACGTGGAGCTGCCTCTTTTAAAAAGTGTGATGAACATCACCTACAGGCAGGTATCTCTTCTGGTTGAGTGAAAAGGCAAAGCAGTTTTATTTCCCAGCCAGAGTCCTCAGCTCCACAGACAGCCTAACAAGCTCCTCTTTTAATGCTCCAAGATAACTTCACACGCACCAGATGGTTCTGGTAAGTCTGGGGTGCTTAAAATGCTTCCTGATCAAGAGCAGCAGTCTGGCAAGAGGACTGGTCCCTGCCTGGAGTGCTCCCAACAGAAAGAAGGGAATAGTGGTGATGACAGTGTCCCTAGATGCTGAATGAAAGAAAACTAATATATTTCTCCATTTCTATGTTTAGTGAGAAATGGCCAAGTACTTCCAGGGTAGAGATCCTATTCCTTCGCTTGATACCTGTGGGATTTGTTTGTTTTGTTTCCCTGTAAAGTGGCAGGGATGTGGGAGATTCTAGGAGGGTACTGGTGAGATGAGGGGGCACACTGGGATTACTGCCCAAATTGGGATCAGAGAATGGAGATTTTATTTTCAAGAGTTTGTGCAAGTTAAACTGGGCAAATATTTCATAATCAGTCATTTGAACTAGTCTCAAAAAATATGACACCAATTATATAAAATTCCCTGAAGCATCAAAAATATTTTGCATGCTTCAAATCCTGCAGATGGTACTCACAAGTAAAAAGTAAAGCTACATTGTATTTATTTGCAAAATATCATAGAGCACATTAGTAATTTTTTGTGGATGGCATATGTGGCCCATTGCAGTGAAAATAATGAAGTAATCACTTTTGGGATATAGAATCAAAAGTTGTTTGGTTGTTTTATTTATTTTAATCATGCATAGAGGTAGAGAAAAACAGAGCTTGATTTTAACTAATCTGGAAAGACATTTAGCATTTAGATTTTATTCTTTCTACTTAAGAGCTAAGCTGAAGGTAATTTTCTTCATCAATTTAACAATATTTTAGAACCGAAACTCTTTAGAAGAGTACGCTAACTATTTGAATGTTGGAATACCTTATTTTTTCTGGTATTCTTGGTAAAATTTATATTTTATGGCATTATATTCTCTCAGTTTTACACATTACAGTATTGTCACTCAATTAGTTCTGCCCGAAACAAAATCTTTATCATAATCCTCTACTCCCTTTAATTTTCTTCTGTGTACTAAACATGGCTTCCTGCAAAGATAAACTTGGCAATTTTTAATCAATCAAATGGAAATTGTGGACCTTCAAACTTTCAATACTCCATTTCCAAACAGTGCCAGCACTAAGAGCTTTCAGTTTAATTTTCCTTTTTTCTTCTTTGGTTTATTTGGCATTTGAAGAATAATGACCTGAGTATCAGTTTCCTATATTTATCCTCAACCTGCAAATCAGAACCCTTTGACATAAAGCCCAGGAATTGCAAGCTCCCCTGGTAATTCCTATGCATACTGTGTCTTCATACTCATTATCCTACATGCTCAAATAATTTTGCTTTCATGAGCCAAATCATCTGAAAAGACTGTATTTTATAAAAACTTCATTTACATATTAGTAAAAATTCATTATAGTTTTTAGGATGTCATTTGTTAAAGATGAAATTTCAGGAGAAAATACCTGGTATTTTCTATAACATCATCACACAAAAATTTCTGTAACTCTTGCCCAGAGACTGATTCCTTGTTTTAAACTCTGAATAAATTTTGTGAATAATTAATAGAACATTGGAGATTATAATAGCTGCTGGATATGAAAGCTATGAAATATCCGTTTCTGCTGGAATTTAAGTATAGGTGTAAAGACCTGCAATCTGGGGATGATTTGGGTGAAAACAAAACGTTAACTTGAGAAACTAAATATATTGTATGGGGGGTAATTATCATTTCCTTATCACTAAAATAATTTCCAAATAGTAAATGTTAAAAACAGAGTTATTTCCTATGTCTAGCTACATAATTTAACACTGGGAATTAGCTTTCCTCTCCTCGAAACACAAGTAGATTAATTTCCTACCTGCCATAATCTCTCTCAGTTTCCAGTACTGCTGACCAAACTGTGATTTCTGCCTGACCCTCCCTCATCCTGTATCAAGCCTATGAGTTGCCTCTCCTCCCTAGAGGTGGAGCCGCAATTAGTTCTGTGGTTGGCATCCTGGTCACTTATTTAGTTGCAGCTTTCTGCTAACCATTGCCATATTTGCATAGCCAGTCCATAAGGTAAGCTTTATGACTTGCCTGGTCTTTGCTTACCGTTCTAGATTTTCTCTTATTTGTTTGATTTCATGTCCTTTAGCTAGGGATTTTCTCTCAAACATTTATTGATTCTGCCTTTTTACTTAAGGTTTATTATTTGGGCCTGCCTCAACTCAACATGTCATAGAGAATACTACATGATTTTAAATATCATCCCTGACTGAAGGACCCTACTATTTGGATACTCCAGCCGTATTAGAAGTCCTTTAATATTGAGAAAAGCCCAACTTTTATTTGAGTTTTCTACCCACCCACCTCCACCCTGAAATTCTGTAATTTTCCCTGAGTGGCACCTTCCCTTTGTCAGAAAGTCTAGCTCATATGCCATTTGTCTCCTCAATTTTCCTACAGGTTCACCACCAAAACATATTTGGACAGTCATTCAAGTTGTGGCAGATAGGATTTTTGATTTTGTAATCCTCTCTCTCTCTCTCTCGAAAATACAGGAATACCTCTTCTAAATGAAGTTATTAGGATCATCATTTATAGCTATAGATGGGAAAAGACAGCAATATTTTAATGGCTTATTAAAATATATTTAAAGTTAGTAACATATGAGTAACTATGAAAATATATTATTAAAGCAATAATATAATGTCTCCATTATAGATTTTCTATGCTCACAAGCCTGGTTTCCTTTCTTTTTCTTATTTATAAATGAAAATGTCATGGATTTTGAAATATTTTTTAATCTAAACATTTCAGACACTTATTTCAAGAACAGGTCTTGATTGTGCTTGGATTTTCCCACCAATAACTTGTTTCTTGAACAAATCCTATTACCTGAGATTTATTTTTACATATATAACATTTAAAATTAAAGCTAAGTGTTAGATAAAGCTGATATACAACATAGCTGTGAATCTAGTAATTTGTAGTAGCTCTAAGGGATTCATTTTGTTCTCTTGCACCTATTACTTCTAAATAATATGTCATATTAATTCTTTTTTATTCATTTACCCTATAAATATTTATTAAGAACCTAATATTTGTTGGGTACCTAACTAGATTTTAGAGATATAAAGATAAAAATACATAGTTTCCCCCATAATGAACATACATTTCCTGAGGGTCCATAGTGAAAATTTTCTAATTAAAAGCATGGAATACATTGAAACTCTTCTCCAGTTGGTTTTAAGCCTAGAAGCTGAACTTGTTGTTATGTTCTAATCAATGAGATCACTGTGCAAAGTCCTTGTTAAAGTCCATTAATTAGTAACGAACAGTCAAAGATCAGCCACAGTTTTCCTATAATTTTATTTATATTTCAATTCTCATTTTAATTTTATTTAAACAGTAATTTACATCTTGTTTTTGTTTATATTGATTTTGTGTTTAGATTGATTTTTCAGACATATAAAGACAAGCATGTTTTATTTTTTGTAAAGATCAATAAATTTTAGTGCATTGCTGTCACTTTACAGAGTCAAATGTAAATGAGATGTATCTTGTTAAAATATGTAGGATGAGAAGCAATTATTTACTGAGGGTTCATTTGCCAAATATAGAGCACATGAGGGTATTATAATCCTTACAAAACCATATAAGAAGTTATTGTCCCTCTTCTAGTTTTTTTATATAAGTAAACTGAGTCTTAGAGGGTTTAGGTAACTTGGTCAAGGTCAGTCACCTTCTTTAGCAAGAGAGTAAAGGCTTAATTTGGGGGAACAGATATAAAGTGTGCTTAACATTTATGATAAAAAAAATTGTGATAAACTGACACCTCTTTCTGTTAGCTGACACAATTTCAAGGTGTAACAACTATTTATAAATTCTGGAATTAAGTCCCTAAGAGATATTACGATTTCCTCCTTGTCCACAAACAACTGTGACCTGAATTCTTGCCTTGTTTCTCTAGAGCAAGAGCTTGAAAACGCTTTCTGTAAATGATCAGAGGATTAATATTTTAGCCTTTTTAAGCCCTGAAGTCTCTGTCTCAGCTATTTAATTCTGCCATTGTATGAAAGTCTTCTTACACAATACACATGTGTGGCTGTGTTCCAAGAAAACCTCATTTATTAAAACAGGTGGCAGGTCACATTTGGCCTGTAGACCAGAGTTTGTCAACTTCTATTCTACAGTTCAGAGCAGTGATCTCTAAACAAATTTCACCAATTCACAATCATTTAAAAAGTTTTAAGCAGATAATCCTGATATATGTTTTTGTTTATTTATAGAATATCACAAGAACTACTCTTTTAATATAAGTATGACCTATGCATAAAATACAGACTAAGGTTCAGATAAATATGAGTAGAAACTCAATTTTCCCCCCATATCATATTATTGCCTCCCACCTGGTTCATTAAGTTCATTTCACTTAATGAACACTGCCCTAAAAACAGCCAAGGAGGCAAGGGGCTAAAAAAAAAAAAAAGTTTTGTTATTTTTGTTGTTTGTTTTTTAATTGTTGGTTAACTTTTAGTTAGTATGCTGCTTTAAAGGACATTTTCCTTCACAACAGGAGTATCAAATTTTAACAACCATACTAGCATTAGAATTAATACTGAGGCCTGATCTCTATTTCGCTCCTGGATCAATCTTTCCTCCCTACCCCCCTCCCTCCCTTTCTTCCCTCCTATCCTTCTTTCCTTCCTTTCTTCCTCCCCTTTCCACCTCTCTCCGCCCTCCCTTCCTTGCTTTCTTGCTTTAAAACTCACTTGAATTAGCAGCTTTGGTTAACAGTGGTCAATCTTAAAATGAATTTAATTTCCCTTTCCATTAGGAAGGATAAAATCTTTTTTATCCTGATGGTATTAGGACAGAGGGCTACTCGATTTTTTGCTTCTTTGATTCCCCCAAAAAATGAAAAAATGCCCTACCTTTGTTGATTTTAGACTTTAAGTTTTTGTGTTTGAATTACTGCCATTTAAAATTACTGCAAGCAGACAACCCTAGGTGTGTTGGTTCAAAAGAAATACAGATTATAAAACAAACCCTTTTAACTTAAATTCTTTTAAGGATAATTTCCCTCAATATTCTTCTCTATTCATGATTTAAAATATAAATGAATATATAATATGCTTATACACATCTAAAACTAATGTGTTCCCTTAGCAATTTTTGAGGAAAAATACACAAAAATTGTTTAATATTAAAAATTTATAGTTTTAAAATAAACATTAAATATTCATCCAATCCCTTTTACCAGCAAATATTAAAAAATAAAATGTTTTTTAACATTAGTACTTACATGTGTTTCCCAGCATTTTAAGAAACTAAAAAAGTGGAAAGAAAAATTCATCCGAACTCCCTTATGATTTTCTGAATACTGTCTAAATATTTAGGTGCATGCATGTCCTTTTGCAAATGTTTATGGAGTGTGTATTTGGGTGTAGATCAGAGTAACTGTGAGATATAGTGGATACATAAAAGACCAAATTAAGATTCAGGAAACCTGGGTTCTATGCTTTTCTATACCACTAAAAATTTGTGTGATGTTAAATAAGTACTTTCTCCCAGTTTCAGCTTCTTCATCTATAAGTGAGGTTGGAAGTGTGAAATAAATGCTTCCTAAGGACCACTCCATCAATGAGTCCATGATTTAGTATATAAATTCCAATAGTGGTACAGAATATTAAACTATTATTACCAAACATTTATTGAGCACCTACTTTTTGCCAGGCTCTGTGATATGTATTCTTCATGGATTGTCTCATTCACTGCTCATACTAGTCATAGCGTGCAGTAATTATTTGGCTTGTTTAAACTTCAGGAGCTGAAGATGTAGGGGGAAAAAAGTGTAACTGTCATGAGGAACATAGGTAGAAAGAAAAGTAACTAATAATTAGAACCAAGACACTGATTCCTGTCTATCTGCTTGAACTCTTCTCACATATTTCAGAGCCAATACATGTGCATATGTATTAGGCATCTTCATCATCTTTGTTAACACAACCATCATCACCACAGTTGTAATTATATAACTATAATTACAAGATGAAAATGTGGAGTTTATGCTAGTTAATATTTTTGGTAGTCATTTAAATAGATTTAGCTCAAATTTAACAGAATAAGGCAAAACAAATAGACAAAAACACTTTCTGATGTACTGTGATACTTTCCCTGTATCTGTAGTAGTTTGAGCTCCCTCATAAAAGCTTCCTGCCAGAATATGGCACTAAGACCTACCTCTATAGTTTTTAATTTATCATCTCTCACAGCTCATTTCATCTTTAACAGAGAATACTGGTTTCTAAGACCTGGGAAATTTAAATTCATTCATTATATTTTTTTAAATATTAAATTGGAAGGAACATAATTTTTTTCATCTTTCACTTTACTTTTCTTCCTCTCTGTTTCTAATTCACAATATTTTTCCTGATACTTATAATTTTGCTTTCTTGCTGCACACACCAGTGAAGTAAACCAACTTATGATTCAGAAGTAAACTCAGACACTCCACTATTAATTGAATCATATTTGTGTATCTATTTTGTTGTTTTATACCCTCTGAGAAGGTAAAACTTCTAGATTAAGAAATAAAGTTTCAACAACTAGGGAAAAATAAAACCTCATTTTTAAAATTGACATGTTTTCCCCAAATATAAAAGTCATGCACTGGAAAATATGAAAATACAAAAATACAGAAAATTAAAAACAAATATTAATAAAGGTTAACCACAAAATTCTACCATCCAGAGTTAAATCTTAGTTAAATCTTAGTAAATGGATATATAGCTTTTCAGTATTTTCTAGAAATATATATATGTGTGTATATATATATATTCTCCATATAGTGGTGAGTGTTTATTTAAAATGCAAATAAATATATCTCTAAATATGTATTAGATTTCTTGATTGCCAGCAACAGAAGAAAGGATATTAAGAAAATTGAAGATTGTCTAAAGATAAGCAGCTATGACAAGGAGAAGAAAATACAGCCAAAGTCACACCAATCTAGATAGAAAGTTGCCATTGGTATCACAGCCACTCACGTCACTGACACTGCAGGATCTTTGACATTTTCACATCTGCCTTGTATAATTTCCCTATGGCCTTGTGTCTTTGCTTTATTCCATCAAAATTCAAAAACCTGAGTTGAAGATTGATTGTTTAAACCTAAGAATATACCTAAATAGATAGTGGCTACTAGGCAGTAAGTAAGATCCATATGACCCCTTCAGCTTTCATTTCCACCAAGATTCATACAATGGGAAAGTCTTCCAAAAGGAGAAGCAAACCTCAAGTTTGTGTACTAACTAGTGTCACTATGGTCCAATACTTCGGCTTCATTCACTCTCCTTACCACTTCTCCTGACAAAGATATTGCAGCTATCCTTCATTAAATGGCCCTCCCCCAAGAAACAGCCCACAGTTTCATCAGTTACTCATTCAAAATATAGTATCACTGCATGATATCTATTCATTCTGTCATCTCAATATCTCAATATCTTGTGAACTGGGATACACTGAAAAGTTTATCACTACCTACACATTTAAAATACTAAAGTGGGGTAAACAGAGAGGAAAATAAAGGAAAATGAGTTAATATTTATTCTTATACATATGACATAGTTTTAAAAAATATGGGTAGAGCTACTATAGACTTCACTTATGCAACTGGTTATGAGTATTCAACTGGTATCCATGGATTCCTCCTCTCCTCTTAGTAACCATTGATGCTTCTTTTATTTTCAGCTAACATCTCAGATGGTTGAAGTTTTTCACCAGCTTGTATGCCCCAAATAGTCAGTCTTGAAAGAGGTACAACGATCAGTTATCCTAATCTTCCATTAATTTTCTAGTCTAGATATGATGGTTTTCTATTATTTTAACCATTACTTTTATGATGCTCACTATGTGTCACTCTCTCTTCTAAGTGTTTTGCACATAGTAAGTCATTTAGACCTCATAAAAACAGAGAGATATAGGTAAACATTTTCCCCTTTACTTTACAGTTGAGGAAATCGAGACACAAAGTGTTCACATAAATGGCCCAAATTAACAGAGCTAGTTAGTTAGTAGTGGAACTAGGATGCTTACCCAGCCAGTCTATGCTGTGTGAATGGACACCCCATGGAATCAGCTGGGTTTTATCCATATTCCTCTCTAGACCCATTGAAAAGTACAAACAATTTCCCTTTATAGGATCAATCAGTTCACCATCACTTTCCCATTTTGCCTGTTAATCAAGTAATTCTCCCTTGAGTATGCTCTCAACATTATTATTATTATTATTATTATTATTATTATTATTTTGCTGGAAAATAAGACACACATCATTGGAAGTAGTTAGGTGAGGCTTAGTGTAAACTTATTTGATGAGAGTCATGATTGAGTCCTCATTTTTCACAAGTATCCAAGAAAACTTTTGCAACCACTCCCAGAGTTTCAGGGTTGCATATTGAATATAGATGCTCTGGCAAATGCATCTATATTGATAAATTAGCCTGACCTAAAATATGCCCACTCCTCAACTTTGCTATAATAACTTCTTTAAAAATAAAGTTTATTATATGAAAAAAAGTCAGTTATTTAGGAATTTACGGATTACTTTCTAATATAAATTAACAAAGTCCTGCTGTTTTTCCATGGATAAAAGGTTTCATATTATTATCAGCTCTCTAGGTCATGCTGGGATCTGATATTCAGTATTTAGAAGGTATTGGTTTTCTCTTGCAAGTCAGCTCCTCTAGGAAAAGAATAATATCTTCAAGTTGAGGATACACAACCTTATCAGATAAGTTAGGAAATGTTGCTTGGAAGGCAAGTAGGATTAGTAGAGGTAGAGGATTTGCGGTATTCCCATTCCAATTCCTGAAATGTAACTCTTTCCAAATAAATGCTCTCTCATTTCAAGGATGTGGTGATACTGAGAATCATCAATCATAGGATCAAATTTAGCATTTGTATTTTGGCTACCTCATCCTGAGGCTACAAGAGATATGAACTACTTTAAGCAATGTCACAAAATGTATCTGGGTTTTAGTCTATTCCTTTACTGAGAATTTAGAAATTTTAGTGTGTCATTCACTCTCTTTATGCCATCCAATGTATTAGTCTTTGATTTCCTCTTTTTTTTCTTTTTTAAGATTTATTTATTATTTATTTATTTATCCCCCCCTTGCTGCTTGTGCTGCTGTGTCCATTCGCTGCATGTCTTCTCTGTGTCTGCTTATCTCCCCCTTGCTGTGAGGTCTTGCCGCATCAGCCCACTGCATCACGCGAGCCGGCCTGCCCTCACAAGGAGGCGCCGGGAAGCGAACCCAGGGCCTCTCATATGGTAAACAGGTGCTCTATCCATTGCGCCACACCCGCTTCCTGTCGTGAGGTTGCTGCATCAGCCCACCGCACCGCTCAGGCCAGCGTGCCCTCACAAGGAGGCCTCGGGAAGCGAACCCGGGCCTCCCATATGGTAAACGGGGGCTCTATCCACTGAGCCACACCCGCTTCCCTTTGATTTCCTCTTAACATTAATTAACATTAGCACTTAATTACTAAATCCTGCAATACCCTGAAGCTTTGTATCCAATTGGCATTTTGTTATGGGTGAATACAGGCTATACATTATAAGGTGTTTTACTATTGGTGCTAAAATTCATGCAGTTTAGGATTCTTTCCTAAAATACTAATAAAATTTCCCAAAATTCAGTCCCAATGCAGTTGGTTAACCACACACCGAATTTTCTTAAAATTTTTTGAGGGTCTGACACCTAAAATCCATTTTTCATTCCAATGATTTGGGTTCCTAGCAAGAGAAAAGAGCAAAACCATCATTAATTAGAATAAATGGGTAATTGATTGGACTGATTTAGAAAGGCTAGAATGAAAAAAAAATTGGTAATGGAGACATAGCTAAGCACTCCCTCAAAAGTCTGCATGAGACTGGAATTTATATCATTGTCATTGCCAGTCTTTCAATATATTATGCTGTCCTGATTTACTTTTGTCAGGTTCTCCAAATTCAAAACCTGTGAAGGAGTAGCTGATTACCTGAACCTAGCTTACATGATCATGTTCTAGCTATCAGTGGACAGAAGGAAGAAGCTCTGTCCCTTCAGTTTCCATAGTTAGAAATGGGCTCTGTTTCTCAGTAGAACTAATAAAATTATGTTTTTTTCTTTTTTTTAAAACTATATGGAAGATGATAAGATGCTAGCAGCTGTAAAGAAAAGATATGTGTACACATATAGCTATCATAGTTTATATACTTTTTTACAAAATGCTTTCTCCACATTTTAACAAATATCATGCACATCTTTCTATGTTGATAAATATTGATCTATACTTTCATTTTAAACATAGAATGTAAACTAAGAAATAAAAAAGAAAAAGTAAAATAACTAAATTAAAAAAGAGAATGAGGCCATGAAAAATAAATTTACAAACAAAGAACAATCAATGTCAAATATATACAGTAAGAGAGAATCCCAGTAGTAATGAAACTTTTCAAACTTGGATTCTTTTGAAATTTTAATGTAGATGCACAAGAGATGCAGAAATAGTTATAAAGCTTTTATAAGGAGGTATTTTAAATGTAAATGTAAAATTCATGTTTTTTTTAAACTGATAATGCCAAAAGTTATAGAATTACACATTTTATATACATATTATTATAAGTTATAATAATGTATAATACTATACATTATTATAAGTATAGGATTATGCATTATAACATAAGAAAACATGTTGGAGGCTCTAGCTGATGCCATATGGAACTTAAATAAATGCCATAATTTAATAGATAGCTTTGCAAAGCAACAGAGTCTACCCTTTTGTTTTAGCTGGTAGGTTGCTCAAAGCAGATACCATGAAATGTGTTTGCTTTAATGATGGAAATCTATTAGCTTACAAGCTTACTATTTTGAGGCCGTGAAAATGTCCAAATCAAGGCAATGTTTTCTTTCTGAAGATTGGCTGTCAGCAATACTAGCCTCTTCTGTTGCATGGCAAGGAACATGGCAGCATCTGCTGGTCTCTCCTTTCTCTCCTGGTTTTGTTGCTTTCAGCATCTTGCCTAAGTGGCTTTCTCTCCCCTTCTCTTTATTCACTTTATGAAGGAAACCAGTAAGAGGATTAAGATGCACCCTGGGCCACACCTTAACTGAAATAATCTCATCAAAAGGTCCTATATACAATAGGGTTAAACACACAGGAATGGATTAGCTTTGAGAAGTTGATTTTCTGGGGTACATACAGTTCAGTTTCAAACCACAACCCCTATTTTAGGCACTTGACAAATATTTGTTAAATAAATGAATATGAGTTGTATGGTTGCTACCTTCTTTTAGATGCTCATCTTTTTTTTTTAATTTTTTATTTTTTACAAATATAGTGGTAATACTACCAAATACCTAATATTTAATAGCTTTTCCAAACAATGAGTCCCTTTAAAATGACAATAATGATGAAAATAATAATTATAATAATGATAATGTAGGTTCCTAGGGTTGACGTTATCTGCGGTGTACCAGGCTTAGTTCTGGAGATGAAAAAAACAAGGATTGTAATTGTAATGTTTGTAATGTGCAACTGAAAAACTTAGTCTCTAAATCTTAAAGCTTCATTCAACTCATTGTGGGTTTGTTTAATATTAAGCATGTGTGTGGAAAAGCATGTCATATTAATTTGGTGGATAACTTCTTGTCAAAATAATAACTAACATATCACCACAATAGCCCTCTCTATATTAAATATGATATACTTCTGAGACATATTTTACAAATAAGATTTTAGATATTTTTTCTAGCAACATCATTTGGCAACATTGAAACCAGATTTTTAAAAAAAAAGGATTTTAAGAGCAGAGGAAAATAGAATCCATAGTCCCTGTGGTTTTGTAAATTTATTACAGACTTTATTATGAATGCTTAAAATCCATGGGATAAGCAGTGGCTTGTTTTATTTGTTTCTTACTTGTATTTAATATAGTCAATGCAGAATGACTCTTAATAATAAAATATTAGAAATCAAAGAATTATGTGTATTTTCAAGATTAACTATACTATTCTGAAAATAAAATCACTATGTTTTTCTTCTGTAAGTAATTGCAAATCATTTTATAGAAATACTGTAGAATATGTCAATTCAAATTTAAATGACTATTCATCATTTCTTTGTACAATGTGGTATGTAATATTTTTTGGTGTGGCAGAATAAGTGTATAAGATGATATATCTTTATAATTTTATATTTATGTGAACATATATTTTATAGCAAAATTATCAATTGCAACCACATATAGTATTTGAAAACAGAGTTAAGTTATATGGAAGTGAGCATCAAATACATTTTGAGGTTGTTTATTTCCTTTCTAAGGGCTAAATATTTTAATTACCAATATTTAGATATATGGTATAAACACTACTTTAAGTAGTTATATTGACTACTGGGAGTGAGTGGGTAATGGAGTAAATACAAGACAAGTTTAAGATAACTCTTACATAAGTTCCTACCTTAAGATTTCCATTTGCAAAAGATATCACATTAAGAATTTGCAAATTACAAGTATTTTTCTAATGTTTCACAATCGAATATTACTACTATGGACACTAAGCATACTATTAGCACTAGGCAGTAGAATGCTATTACATGGTAATTGAATAATTACATGGTAATTGAATAATTAAGGAACTAAGTCTCTAATTTTTGCAATATTACATGGTGATAGGCACATCCATTTATTGTATCTTTTAATCCTCAAAATAACCCTATGGAACAAACCATAAGTCATGCTAGAGAAACATGCTTACAAAATATCTCAAAACTGGAATATACTACTTCAAAATAATTTGAAAACATTAGGAAAAGTATATCAGGCAATAAAGAACAACATTAATCAAAATTAGAAAAACTCAGAAATGAAGTACTATAGCTCAGAAAATTTTAGAGATAAAAGAAAATAACTATTTCAGAAATGAGGACTGAGTAGGAAAGAACACAGGGGGAAATATGCTTAACAAATAAAGTATTAAGAAAAATGTAAGATTAAAAGAAAGATATTTTAGAAAGTAAAAACAAAGAAAGAAATAGGTAAAAAAAAAAAAAAAAGATTTGAGACAAATCCATAAATATTGAAGACAGACAAAGAAGATGCAACATACAAACAATAGGCATCCCTGAAGTAGAAAACCAAAGCAGGAGAACAGAACAAATACTGAAAATCATAATCAAGAAAACTTTCAAGATGACATTTAAAGCTAGGTATTAAAAGATAATCTAATGTATCTAAGATTATCAACTGAGAATTACCAGTACCAAGAAATATTCTAGGAAAATACTGGACTTCAAAGGAAAAAGAACAAGCAATCCTTTTGGACATCTACACTAAAATAGAAAATGACTAATAAGGGGAAGAATATAAATTACCATCAGACTTACCAACAACAACCAATTCTAGAAAAAAAAAATGTGGTAACATATTTACAATACATGAAGAAGAAAATGAGATCCATGTGAGTCAAAGATTTTATATTTAGAAAGACTAACTTTTAGTTACAAAGGGCACAGGAAACCTCCATCATCATTGAAGAAACCCCTTTGTACCCATAAGTCATTTCAGAATAATCTACTATAGAATGAACGTCAGTCATCCAAGCTCTATAGAAATCACCTGTAGAGGTAAAGATAAAGGTTGGTGATAAGCATTTAAAATATAATTAATCATAATACAAAAACTAAAAATAACTAATAGTTAAAGAGAGTATAGTAAGTAGTGGTTATGTATCCTGACTATAAAAAATATATAACAGCTATAAAAAATCTGGGAATCATGAGGGAGTATATTCAAATTTTAACAAATATTTTTATTAATCAAATCTGTGTGGGTAAGCATTCATCTGACCTTTCCTATATGAACCCTACCACTGGGTAACAAAGTAGTAGAAAGGGGAAAGTGTCTTGCTATAAAAGTATTCCTTCAAATAAATAAAATAGAAATGATAAAATTTGATTATCATATTTTGTAATACCAAATTAATTAATGGATTTAAACATTGAGTATCAAAGACTGCTAAAAAATAAGGAAACTGAGGCTCAGATTAGTTAATTCATTATACAAGTTCTCCCAGCTAGTAAGTACCAGAATGGGGACTGAAACACAGATCATCTGGTTCCAGAGCCAGAGCTACTTTCTACTCTTCATTTTAATTCAAGATGTTATCTAGGCCTTTCATTGATATGCCAGGAGTTAAATACTACTATAAAACAGTTTGCCTTTTGAGTTAAGCCTTATCTTATCAGGTAAGATTTTAAATGATCATTATTAGCATTCATATTTGAGACACACAAAACCATTTTAGTAAACTTAAATCACATATTGAGAAAATTGTTACCTTTGAATTTTCTTTTAATTTTTTGATTCTTAAGGAGAATATCTTATTTTGATCTAGTATATATTTAACAACTCAATTACTTTCCAATCACTTTGTTTCTAAGAAAGAGATTATAGGCTCCATGCTCACAAGCAAAGGCATCCAGTTAAAATTTAATAATGTTTTTTGTTCACTGCATTTATTTTAATAGTTAACGTGTAACATGAAAAGTTATATTGATTTTTCATTTTAGAAATAACATGAAGCTTCATCCATGTAAAAAGCAGCCACTTAAAGTATTAGGTAAATAATAGTATAGACAGTAGGTAAATGGGTATGGCAAATTATGTTTAGTTCTCAAGTAATCAGCATATGGAAAATACTGTACTAGGTCAAATTTTAATCAGACATTATATATTGTTAACAATAGATGAATATAATTGAGCCATGAGTAGTGAGAAAGTACTATGAGTACCTTTAGGAATAGAACAAGAATAAGTGGCATGTTTATGTATTTCGGAATAATTTAAAATGTTATAATGGACACATTTTAGTCATAATTTTAAAAATATTTAATGAGCCAAAATATTTTTTTAAATAAAATCATACATAAATTAACAAGAAAAAAGAAGGAAGGAAGAAAGAAATAGATAATATTATGTCAACTATAGTTGGTTATTTTAATTTTTTTACATTTATGAGGTCCATTTTCATGTAAAAGTTTATGTGATAAATTTAGATTTATTATGACTTGATCATGGTTGCCTTTTGGAAGATCTGCACATAAGATATTATTTGCTATCACAGGAGCTGAAATGATTTGAGACTCCGATCTTAGACTTTGAATTATCTTAGCCTACAAATTGAAAGTGTATATAAGTTATAAGTCAAGGAAATTATGTACTCACTCACACATCAAAATACATGCATAGCCTTTATTTTTGGAAGTGATGAGTGAAAACATGTGATGGTAAATGTATTTAGAAACAAATCCTTGCTCTACTACTTACTAGGTGTATGGTCTTGGCCAATGTAGCTACCTTTCAAAGTCACTGATAAAATGAAAATAATAATAGAAATCTATTTCAGAGGGTTTTTGGTGATGTTACATTCAATAATGAGTGAAAATATTATTTCACTTTGTTTTTGCTTTGTTTAAAATTTGTTTAAAAGTGTGGTAACTAATACTAGTATTTTTAATGTCTAGAAAGAAATCATATTTTAAAAACAGAAGGAATAGCCCTGTACCTCCAGGACAATATGGGTAATAAACATATTTTCTTCAGTTACTCTGATTCTGGATACCAGAATCTATACAGCTATAGCTCTAGGGAATCTTTATAGGAGTTTCAAAAGCCTCCCAAATACAATGGTCCAGGTAGGCTGTGGATTTACTAGCAGGAAAAACCCACACATATGAGTGTATAGAACCCTCTCCAGCCCCACACCATTCTCACAGTAAAGTTAAATTACATTTGAGATTTAACTGGTTAAAATTTTGTAAGAATCGTATGGAAGTAAGACAATCCTACAGAACAGCAACAGATGCAACAGATACTGGTGGTCCTTATGCACAGGTCCTTAAACCAAGGGTATAATCAGATGAATGTGGAAAGTGCAGTTCTTGTTGAACCTCAGCCTAATTTCACTCAGGGCTTTTCAGAAGGAATTTACATTAATTAAGCCTTTAAAGGGAAATAGATATATTTACAAGCCAAACTCTCATCAGTAAAGCCACTTCCTCATACTGGGAAGAGGACATGAGGGGCAGGGAGAGGCAGAGTTAATGTCCAAGTGTCCCTTAGGAATATCTCTGCCTCCAGACTCCCAAGGCCCCAGAATACTCCTTTCATTACTATGTGGAATTGCACTATTCAAATGTGTTACCCATCAGGGAACTTCCTGTCCCTATCTTGGCATGGTAATGGGGAAATTAGGTAATAAGTGATGGTAAAGAGCTCTGCAGTTCAATGAATATATGATAATAAAGTTTTGTCAACCATTACAAGCAAATAACCAAAAGACACACCTGCCAGCTCTTGGTGTTTTCATTGCTGGAATTATATTTGTAGTTACTGTTCTAAAGGCAATCATAATTCCCCTGTATTCTCAAAATCTCTCTCTCTTTCTCACTCTTTCTTTCCCTCTTCCATCCCTCCCTTTCTGTTTCCCTCCCTCCCTTCCTCCTTCCCTTATACCTTTTCTCTCTGTCTCTGTTTCTTTCATCTCTCTAGCGCTCTA
>JAQZBX010002029.1:14375-49514 GCA_029593785.1 Cabassous unicinctus | reverse complement strand
TGTAATGTTGCTTGGAGAATACAGAACAACATATACTATCTATCACAGTGCTGGACATCTCACCATTTAAAGGTCCATTTCTTTAGGTCTAAACAACCCATTTTGTTGGTTTGGCCCCCATTAAAATTTTTTATATTCTTTGTGAGTCTTTGTCATTCACTACCTCAGTGAGACTTAGTGACAATTAGATATGATTAATAACTGGAGAAAAGTTAGGCAAGGAGTGACTCTAAGGAAAGCCAAGAGGACAAGGTGAAAGAACCAAATGTTAACATATTAACTCCATTCTTGCCTCCAAGGTCAGCTCTTGGAATTGGATAGGAGAAGGTCCCTCAGGAGACCAAAAATTTAGCTCTGCACACAAAATATCCATAGGATTCTTACATTGACCTTAACTAGCTCTACAATGGCAGATGCAGCTTCCCTAGTTTTACTGAGGAAAATTTAAAATTTGCATAACTCTCAGGTAGAACCCATTTAACAGTGATATAGTAACTTACATGCTTTCAATGCATCCTTTCTATATGGACATTTTTTCTTCTAGTTTTTCTACGAGAATATTCACAGAAGACCTCCCTTGCCCCTCAGTCCATTCATTTAAGTATCTCATGGATAATGAGTGGACTAAAATATTGTAAATTAGATGCAGTAAACACAAAAATAACTTATCTTTAAAATTTTACTTTGAGGTTTTTCACGGATGTGTCTGTGTAAACAGAGGACAAGGCAAACTTGGCAGCACTATTAACTATGTATGTCTGTAGATTTGACTTATGAAGATACTGTTGAATCAAACTTTTTGAGCAGATAACCAAGGTAGCACTTTCTAGTTGACTTGTAGTTCAGTGAATAAATATAAATCATCAAGTTGCTTTCATCTACCAGTTTTCAGGTTGAAAATTACTTTTTGGTCTGACCTATGAGAAGGCCATGTGCACTATCTGATTTAATATAATATAAATATATTTATGTTAATATATAAAGCAGAAAATCAGAGGGCATTGAGGAATATTGAATCTGACCTACAGTAGGCAGCCATCATTGCAGATACTTTGTTCTTGCGAGATTTAGAAATAAGTTTTAATGTTTATTTGTCAAGTTAGACTGCCCAGAGAGAATTAATTTAAAATGTTTTATTTATATGACTTGTCTCCTTCATGATTCATTTTTGAGCTGGGCTTCAGGCAAAAGCAATGTTAGCTTCTTTAGAAGAAGCTCATTTAATTTGATAGTGATTTTTTTTTTTGACAGCTGGTAATTTGCTTATTTACAGCTTCCTGATTAGGTCTTCTAAGGCTGCAGTTATTCATATAAACTAATAATCTGTATTTAAGGAATCTTTATTTCCCATTAACTGTCCCACTATGAGAAAACACACTTTAACTTTTTTCTTTATTATTGCCATTAATATATTGTGACTCTTTCCTCATCTTTTATGTAATAGTGATTTTAATTTCATGTATAGAAAATAGAATTCCAACTTATTGCTATTGGATTTTTTTCCCTGTATACCATCTATTACTGTTAGAATATACCTTAACTAAGATTTTCCATAATGATGATGGTTTTCCCACTAGTGATATCTTGGGATGAGGCATTGTTGAAAAGTTTAAGCAACATGTTTAGCTGCTTCAAAATGTGCAAAAATGTCTTTTCTTTTTCTTTCTTTTTTCTGCTAACAACGAATTTTGGGGAAAATATCCCTTTAAATACATTCATAGGAAAATATTATATTATGCAAATAGTGAGATTTATATAAATGTACCAAAGCATTTTGGCAATTATTATGCATTAGCTCATTTGAGGTAAAACATCAGGCTATTCATTAAATATGTAAAGTGGTTGATTCAGCTGAAGATGAGTCCAATAAAAGATGAATTTTGTTTGTTTTAATGTGGCAATATCCATTAACAAGTATTTATGATAACCAATTCTCTCAATTTAAATTTATTTATTTATTTATTTATTTATAGCAGAAAATGTGTTTAGCATCCAACATATTGGGTTATTAGTCATGAAATTTGACCTGTTCTCTTAGAAGGGGCCAAAAAAAGGACTTTTATTCTATTTTCTTTTTGTAAGCTATAATGATGTCTCTGCAACAAAGACGATTTTTTGAAATAAAGTGTCTTAGTGTTAGAAGTATTGTCTCAAGAAGTAGACATGATATAGACAACGTAAGGATGTGTAAGTTAAGATCAGAATCATTGTATACCGCCCCAGCTCCTACGACCTCATTTTAGGCATATTTTTAGCACTACTTATGGAGCTCCAACAATTGGCCAGGAATTTTCCATTTATATATGGATGTATATGTCCTCCACCTCAAAATGTATTTGCAATATCACCCATTTATACATGCCCGTCCTATTTACAAGGAAAAAATATCAACCTCCTCAAGCCTGGGAAACCCCCTTCATCTGTGCTCTCAATTCCTTTTCTGTCTGTCTTCCTTCAAGAATGGCATACACTTTTTTTGTTCACCATTCAATCTCTTTCCTTATAGTGGCTGTTGCTCTTCAACTTACATACATAAGTACAAACATACTTCATTTCCCTTAATCAATTTGTCACCTTGCTCTCTCTTTTCTGTTTATCATTAACATGTTTATCAATTGCCTACATTAATTGAGCCTCATTAATTTACTATGCATGTCTTAATTTCTTGCTCTCTGGCTGCCACTAGAATACTATACCTTTGGAGTGCATGAATGCCTGCAGCTTGCCATATTCCTGTCCTTTTCTCAATCTTCATTCTTCTTGATCTTTCTGCTGCTCTTAGTGGAGTTCATCATACCCTAGGTCTAAAAGCTCTTGCATTTCTTTGACTTCCTTTAAATTTTATTCTTCTTTTGCTCTTTCTAGAATCATTGAATATCAAAGTATTTCAGTATTGGAAAGAACCAAGATAAAGTCCCTATCAAATAATTCAATTTCTTCTACCAAATTTTATTTGGATATTTTCAATTTTAGTTTGCTTACTCCCAAGGCAACTTTCATACTTAACTCATTCCAGCCCTAGAATGAAAATTTCTTCCTTTTGTGGAACAAAATCTGACATCCTTTTGCATGATGAAGTGGAAAAAAACATGAGTTTCCAAGTAAAAAAAGATCTAGACACATTTGTGCTTTCTAACATTTGTTATCTGTATTCTATTGGAGAAATTACTCAGCCTCTTTTAATCATAGTTTCCCCATGTGAAAAATGTGGTAACACAACACCCCCTTCATAGGAATATCATCTATATTAAAGGGCTCCTGGCACACAATAACTGTTGAAGAAAATTAGTTGCATTGTTTTCTTTCCCTTCTATCCCTGCCCATTTGTCCTGCCTCTAATATTTGGTGCCGTAATTCTTTGTATCCCTCTTAAATTTTGCTAACCCTCCTATTTTCTAATAAGTACTATTGACTTCAAACTTTCCTTATAAGACATGATTTTAAGTTCTTAATCTTCTTTGATTTTCTGTCAAAGCTCCTATTTCAAAGTGATCCTTACAACTGAGTATATTACTGTAGATTTTTCTTCTCAACCAATCAATCAAATCAGACAATCATCTGCTCTTTATGTTCTGAACTTTATTCTGAATGCTAAACTTCTAATGTCTAAGATTACACTTTCTAGTTTGGCAGCAACATTCCATTGTCAAGTCTCCTATTTTATCTCCTTAGTGTACTTCTCCATACAGCTCCCCAATCACAAAGATTGTCAAGGATTTTGACCCTGTTCTTTTGCCTGTCTATTCTGTTCATTTCCACAGTTTTATCGTACTTTTCAAATCTTTGCCATTGAATTCTAAATAAATTCCCCTTCATTATCAGCCTCTTGAGATTTATTTAATAATTTCCAATTTCCTGAATGTTCAATTGCAACCTAAAACTCATATCCAAAATGAGAGTCTCCATCTTGCCCTCTGATTTCCTGTTCTTGATAATGAATTGGTGTGTGCATCTTGGTCAGATTCATTCTGAACATTACAGTTAGCTTCATCGCTTCCTTTTCCTTCTCTTTTCCTATTTAGTCAGTTATTTGCAAGATTCAACTGATATTACATTCTCACTGCTTCTAATTCCTTTTCTCCTCCCATATACACTGACAAGGTTCGTTCAAGCTCCTTTTTTTCCCCCTTTGCCCAAACCATGGTAAAATAACTCTTCTCCCAATATTTAATCTCTACTTCCTCTATCCCGTCATTGCTTTGGGATATGCAATAGTTATAGACAATTTCAAATGTAGGAAACAGAAAGTCTGATTAAGAGTGGCTTAAACAAAGAGGGTTTCATATTTTCTCATGAAAATTAAAAATATGAAACTAGACGGTTTCCCATGTTGGTTAAGCAAGGGAAACTGGGCAGTCAGAGCTGAGAGAAATCTTTTCACACTACTTTTGCCTTTTCTCAGGGATTTTCCCACAACTTCCCAGCAGACTTCTCATCATGTTTGATTATATGTATCTGAATTTCCTGCCCACCTGTTCCCTGAAACCAGAATATTTCCAGTCATGATCTGAGAAAAAGGGGGATGTTTCAGAAAAAAGAAGGGGACAGGAAGTAGAAAATATAAGCATGTATGTAGGATATCTGTTTCCACAGCTCTGAGATTGCTACCTGCTTGTCCCAGACTTTTAGTAGTTCTGGTAACCTTTCAAATAAGACCCATACAGGCTATCAGTCTTGTGCCTCTATAAAGTTACCTCCACATCATTATAATCTTTTCCCCAGTGATCCTTTTCTCTATTGGCTGGTGTATTGTAAATTTTTGAGCACAACGATCACAGGTCCCTCTAAGAGTTACTTCTGTGGAACTTACTCCATTATTTGATGAGTGAATAGTTTAATTTGGCTCACCTTAAGGTTTGGTTTTTGTACATTTTTCTTCTATGTTTTGTCTTTTCTTCTTCTTCCAATTTTTCCTTATATAAGCCAGTTGATCTTGGTGCTTCTAAGCTCTTTTTTTTCACTAGATGAAAGAGAACTTTTCTAAATTCAAGGAAAACATTCATGTTCATTAGCAAGAGGCTGTTAAACATGCATTTGAAAGGTCATTCTTCCTTTGTGAATAGAGTAATTAGGTACCATTTTATCCAAATTGCTTTAAAAAAAAATTTTTTTTTTAAAGATACTTAGTGTATTAGTCAGCCAAAGGGGTGCTGATGCAAAACACCAGAAATCAGTTGGTCTTTATAAAGGTATTTATTGGAGGAAGAAGCTTACAGTTACTGGGCCATAAAGCATAAGTTTCTTCCCTTGCCAAAGTCTGTTGCTATGTGTTGGAGCAAGGCAGCTGCCGATGTTTGCCAGGGTTCAGACTTCTTTGGTTCCTGTCTTCCCAGGGTTCCATTTCTCTCCGGGCTTGGCTCCTCTGTTTCCTCCACAAGGTCAGCTACAGACTATGAGACTCTCTAGGCTTTGGCTCTCTCCACAAGGCCAGCTGTGCACTCTCAGGCAAATGGCTCGTCTCTATCCCAGGGCCTTCTCTCATTCCTCACCAGAACTCCAACATCAAAACTGCTGCAACTGTGTTCTTTGCCATGCCTTTTATATTTGATTCCCCACCCAACAAGGGGTGGGGCTCAACATCCTACTGATGTGGCCCAGTTAACACCCTAATCATAAATTAATCATGCCCAGATTAGCAGACCAGTTACAAGCATAATCCAATATCCATTTTTAAAAATCACAATTACATCAAACAGCCAAACTGCTACACTTAGATTATATAAATGTTACATAAAAAATATAGGGATTCCCATATGCCCTACTCCCCATACCTCCCATACCCTCCCACATATACATCCTTCATTAGTGTGGCACATTTATTGCAGTTAATAAATGCATCCTGTGGCTTTGCCATTCAGCATGGACCATAGTTAAGCTGAAAAGCTAGTATCTTGTTTTCACTGAAGAATAGCTTTTCTAGCACAAATAATAAATGCACAAATGTATACTTTAAGAAATCTCAATAGGTATAAATCTTGAGTTTTAATACATGAAAAAGACTTAAATATTAAAATTATATATTTTTTCATTTTTGTAAAAATTTAATCTGAAAGTGTTCCTTTGGATAGCAATTATTTACATATGATTTAATTTCCATTTAAATGAGGTGATACAATATTGATCTAAGAACAAAATCTGTGAAGTCAGACCAAACTTGAGTTAAACTCTGCCTCTGCTTTACCATTGCTACTTCCTAACAAGTCATATAACTGGCAGTCTTGTTGCAGCAGACCAAATTCTGATGATGAGAAACCCAAGCGGCACTAGGAGAGGCGGAGGAACAAAGTTTTATTATGCGCGGGCTCAGAGGGGTATCCAGTCCCCAAATTCTGAGCCCTGAGTTTTGATTTTCATGAGTTTATATAGGGACTTTACGCAGACAAATTCCTAAGCAAGTGGCAGGCAGGGTTTACAAAAGCAGAGGTGCAAGTTTAGCTTATCTTCCTAAAGCAGAGGGCCTTAGGGAGGAGCGGAGTCGTTATCTTCTTAAAGTTGTGGATTCCAGGGAAAAGGGAAGGAGGAGTGCTTACCTTCCTAAAGTGGATTCCAGGGAAAAGGGGAGGAGTAGGACTGCAGCACTTTCTTTATCATTCCCCTCTTTGATGCCCTTATAATTCCTGTAGGGCATCATCTGTACTCAGTGGCCTATACTTTCTCAAGGCTAAGATTTTGGTCCAACAACTGACCTCCCCTGTGTGCCGTAAGTTCTGCAGCTACCCCCAAATTTCAGTCTGGCCATCCAGAACTTTTGTCTCCTTTCCTCACAAACTGAGGCTTCAGGTAACCTATAACATTTTGCTGGCACATAGGTATGGTAGATAAAGGAAGAGGAGGGTTGGTAATTTCCTGCAAGCTGTTTTAAGCTTTTTGCTGCTGAGAGAGGGGCAGATTTGTAACAACTGGAGCAGGGCTGAGAACTGGCATCAGCCCTGAGGCAGAATAGGAAAAGCAACCTAAGGCACAGAAACATCCTATTATATACCAATAAGCTATTATTGCAATTAAAGCTCTATTCACTATAGACCAGTCTGCAGGAGCTACAGCAGCTAGTCCAACTCTGAATAACAGGGCAAGTAGGCTGTATAAGCACAGGATCGACCAGGAGCAGGGGTCCATTCAGCAGGCGTTTGACAAGGTTGGTGTTCGGGGATCCCGGGCGACTCGCACTCTAGAGGTATGGCCGGGTATGGGTTGGGCTGTCCAGCTGTCCTGTTCTTTATCGGGGTGTGCCTTCTTGACCTTGGAATGATGGATCCAAGGGACAATGCCTGCAACTTTAAAAGCAGTAGGAGTTACAAAGATCACAGTATATGGACCTGTCCAGGAAGGCTGAAGGGGTTCTTTTTTCCAGTCTTTGACCCAGACTAGTTCCCCTGGCCAGGAGGGTGTACTGAGTATCCCAGTGGGATGAGGTTTCAGGACAAGACAGTTTTATGTATTTGGGATAGAGTTTTCCCCAGCTGCTGGAGGATGGAATCTTGGCTAGCCTCCCCCAGGAGCTTCAGATTTCCTCTGAAGGCCTGGATAATTGGGGGTGGCCATCTAAATAGAATTTCAAAGGGTGAATAGCCTGCGGGTCCTGGGGTACACCTAACTCAGAGAAGGGTTAAGGGAAGTAAGTCTACCCAGGGGAGACCAGTTTCTTGGCAGAATCTCTGAGGCCTGTAAGTATGGAATTTCCACTTGATCCCCAACATTTTCACCAGTTCTTGGATTACGGCAGCCACGAAGGCTGGACCATTGTCACTTCCAATAGACAACATGGGGAATGATTTCTCTGAGTAAAGCCTTAGTCACTTCTCTTGCTTTTTCGGTGTGAGTGGGGAAAGCTTTGAGTTACATCTGGGAGCCCCAAAGCAGGGGCTCGGCCGAGTTGTCTTTTGATGTCTTGAAAGGTCCTCCGTTGAGCTTCTCCCCAGATAAGGAACTCCTTTTCTGGACCCATCAGAACTTCATAAAGGGGTTTGGCCATGGCTACAAACCTGGGAATCCAGATGCAACAGAATCCTGCAGCCCCGAGGAACTCACAAAGTTTTCTTTTTGTGATGGGGGTAGGGATGGTGCAGATTACTTTCTTTCATTCTGGTCTGAGCATCTGGTGCCCTTGTGTGATGCTGAACCCCAGGTACTTGACCTGCTGTTTACAGATCTGGGCTTTTCTCCAAGACACTTTGTACCCAGTCTGTGTTGGAAGTTGTAGGAGAGTCTGGGTCCCTTTCCAGCAGTCCTCTTCCATGTCACTGACAAGTAGGAGGTCATCTACGTATTGCACGAGGGTACACCTGCAGTCTTCTCAGGGATAAGTGGCCAGATCTGCTGCCAAGGCTTCCCTGAAAAGGGTAGGGGAGTTTTTGAAGTCCTGCGGGAGCTGTGTCCAGGTTAGCTGAGTTTTCTGCCAGGTTCTGGGATCTTCCCACTCAAAGGCAAAACAGAGGCTGACTCATGGGGGCCAGCCACAGGCAGAAGAAGGCATCTTTTAGGTCCAAGCAAGTGAATCAGGCAGCTTCAGGTGACAGCTGTCCCAGAAAAGTGTATGGGTTGGGAACAACCTGATGTAAGGTGAGAGTGGCATTGTTGATGGCTTGTAGATCCTGGACTCGTTTATATCCTGTCCTGTCTGGCTTTTTCACTAATAGTAATGGGGTGTTCCAGGGTGACTGGCACTCGATTAAGATTGCCTCTTTTCTCAGGCAATCTATGTGCTCGATCATGCCCAATTGTGCTTTGAGGGGAATTGGATACTGCCTCTGCTGGACCAGGATGGCTCCAGGTTTCAGGTTGATGATGATGGGTGCATGGTTCCATGCCATTCCAGAGGGTTTCTTTCTGCCCAAACCTGGGGGAAAACTTCCAGCAGTTTTTCTGGATTCTGACTTGAATTTTCTTCTGCATGATGTCCCATTCCTCGCTTCGGGGTACAGTGATGAGGAGAGTGAGGCCGGCCCCAAGGCTTTAACTTGCAGATTACCCTCAGGTTTGAAGGTAATCTGGGCTCCCAGTTTAGTTAAGAGGTCCCTACCAAGTAGGGGAACTGGACATTCAGGCAGGTACAGAAATTCATGAGTAACTTCATGGCCACCAAGCTGACAAGTTCTCGACTGGCAAAAAGGCCATTGGCTTGACTGGTTTCCTGTTGTTCCTATGATGTTAGTGTTTTTTCTGCAAAAGGGGGCGACGGGGGTTGTGACCACAGAATATTCAGCGCCAGTGTCTACCATGAAAGTCATTCGTTGGCCCCCAACTTGTATTTTGACTGTGGGCTCATGGGGGCCAAGTTCCAGTGAGACTGGTCACTCATATTTGGAGTCAAGCCCCACTAGCCCAATCAGATGGTTCTGGGGCTCAGGTCAGTATTTCCCTTTGGGGATGTTTCCTTCATGTGCCCAATTCTTTTGGGGGCACTCATTTTTCCAGTGTGCACTTTCTTTGCAGTAGGCACATTGGTCTCTGGCCAGGGGCACCCTCTTTGTGCTTATCCCCTCTTTTCGAGGTGGCCCTCCTCATCTGGTGGGGTCAGGATTTCCCAAGGCTGCTGACAGCAGGGAAGCTTGATGTTTCATTTGCTATTTGGCCTCTCATTTGGCAATTTCATCCCGATTGACGAACAGTTTATTGGCGACCTCAAGGAGTTGAGAGATGTTCATTTCTGCGAACACTTCTAATTTCTGGAACTTTCTCTTAATGTCCGATGCTGCCTGCGTGACAAAGACAGCATTCACCATCCTCTGGTTCTCCAGAGCTTCCGGGTCAAAATGGGTGTAGATTCTGAAGGCCTCGCAAAAACGCTCATACAAATCTCCTGGAGATTCTTCGGGATTTTGAGTGACCAAAGTCATCTTTGTCATGTTTGTGGGTCATTTTGCCCCTTCTCGGACCCCTGGGAGGTGTGCTTCCCGATATTGCTGGAGCACAGCCCATTGCTGATCAGTGTTGAAGTCCCAGTTCAGTTGGGCCTCTGGCACTGCCTCTCGTGCCCAGTCTTCTGGGTTTAAGATGCTAACAGCAGTTTTCGTCAGAATCTGTCGTCTTTCCTCCATATTATACAAAGTCAGGAGGAGCTGGCGGCAGTCATCCCAAGTGGGATGATGGGTTTGGAAAATGGATTCCATGAGATCAATAAGGGCCTTGGGCTTTTCTGAGTAGGAAGGGGTGTGGTGCTTCCAGTTTAAGAGATATGTAGTTGTAAAAATACTAAACAGGCCTCCCAGGTCAGGTGGTCCCATCCTCGCTGATGTGAGCTGGACCCTGCATCTCACGGAGGGGCATCTGTAATGTGGGTTGTGCCGACCAGAGTCTTCTCACTACAGGGGTTCTGGGGCTTTCTCCAGAGGGAGCTGATGGTCCCAGAGGGACCAAAGGTGGGGGTATTTCTGGGAGATCCTCCTGTGCTCCCGGGCTAGGAGGGAAGGCTAGAGTGGCCGGAGCATATGGCAGGAGTGGTGGGTCAACTTCCGAGGCTCCCTGATGAATGACTGGCTTCCAGGGCCCCATTCTTTGTGCAACCAAGATCCTGCTCTGTCACTTTTTTCCAATGCAAAATCAAACCCAGGGGGGCAGAGTCCGGGCTATTTCTAACCAAGAGTCCATGTAGGGAAATTGATCAGGATGGCCGGGAGTTCCCGTGACAACCAGCCCCACTGCGCGGACCTTACCTACATTTAGGGTCCCTTCTGATGGTCAGTCAACGTTATAAGTGGGCCACTCTAATTCATATAAGGTTTGGAGGGTGCTGAGGTTCATCCAGGCACCATAATTTCCAGAAAAGCCCTTCTTAAAATTCTTAAGCATGCAGTATAAGACGTTGGGTTTTGACTGTGATGAGACCATACCCTGTGTCGGTGGCACAAGACAGACAAAGGAAGGGGTCGCCTCTTCTGAGGCCACTCAGATGCCCACATGTCTACGTCTCTCGTGAGAACTTCACCTCGTCTTAGCTGAGGCGCCCGGGCAGAGTTCGGGTTGGCCGTTATGCCGTATGACATAGCCGAGGAAAACAGGTTAGGGCCCACTCAGACTCCATAGCACAGGCCATGGAGTCACAGAATGGAATAACAGAGGCAAGCCTTTGTCATCCTCACTCACACACAATCACTCAGAAGTTATGCAGTTCCTCCCACAGGGATTAACAGTGATAAGCCCACACCATGAGTTGGTGGCACAAGACAGACAAAGGAAGGGGTCCCCTCTTCCGAGGCCACTCAGAAGCCTGCCTGTCTGCATCTTTCGGGAGAACTTTGGCTCATCTTACCTAAGGCGCCCATACAGAGTTCGGGTTGGCCGTTATGCCATATAACATAGCCACGGAAAACAGGTTAGGGCCCATGCAGGCTCCATAGCACAGGCCATGGAGTCACAGACTGGAATAATAGAAGCAAGCCTCTGTCATCCTCACTCATAAGACAATCACTCAGAGGTTATGCAGTCCCTCCCACAGGGTCTGCCCTATCCTGGGATCTCAATATTCAAGACTTCAGGAGGTGATCAGTCTCCCCTTCTGTCCAGAGACAGGTCTGACTGAGGACTTGGCAACTGGGGCCTTACCTTTGCGGAGTCTTCTGGCACTGTTCAGTCCACCTCCCCACTGAGTCAGACCAGGGTGTGGGGACGTGGCCCGTGGGGACCTCCTCAGAAGGAGGTCCCATCAAGAGGATGGGTGGCACCTACCTCGTTCACTTGGAGATCACATCGGCCACGCCCGTCAGCCCCAAGCCGGAGGCACAACAGGCCTGCTCGGTGTTTCCCAGTCAGGAAACCAAATGTTGCAGCAGATGAAATTCTGATGACAAGAAACCCAAGCAGCACTCAGAGAGGTGGAGAAACAAAGTTTTATTATGCACAGGCTCAGAGGGGAAGCCAGTCCCCAAATTCTGAGCCCTGAGTTTTGACTTTTATGACTTTATGCTGGCAAATTCCTAAGCAAGCAGGCAGGCGGGGTTTACAAAAGCAGAGGTGTGAGTTTAGCTTATCTTCCTAAAGCAGAGGACCTTAGGGAAGAGAGGAGTCCTTACTTTCTGTGGATTCTAGGGAAAAGGGAAGGAGGAGTGCTTACCTTCCTAAAGTTGTGGATTCCAGGGAAAAGGGGAGGAGTAGGGCTGCAGCACTTTCTTCATCAATCTGATTCCTTGTTAATAACACCACCACTGTAATGACTGCCACTATGAATGAATGAAATTATTGTGCCTTTGCTGGCTAAGAAACACTGGGCTAAGGAGTCTATGTATTATCTCTTCCAATCCTAAAACAGCATTGCAAGTGGTTTATGTCTTTTACTGATGCTTGAGGTGTTGAGCCAATTGCTCAAGGTCACAGAGTCAATGGCTGGATTAGGATTCAGACCTAGGTAGGCCTGACCCCAGAGTCTATGCTCCTAACTACAAGGTTGTTTATTGTTTCCATTAAAATCGGGGTATTCATACTAACTGCAAAGTCTTTGTGAGGATCAATTTAGATATTACATGATGGCATGATATGAACCATTCCTTACCAATGTAAGGTATTGGCATTATTCATCTTAAAATATTATTTATACTCAATCATCAATTAACCTTTCAGGCAACTCTAATTAAATTATGACAGTCATTATCGAAGAAAGATATTTCCTCTAAGCAGTGAAAATTTCAAAGACATATAAAATATGAGTAAATTTAAATATAAGATTTAAAATTCTATTTCAAGTTAACAAAATTATAATCAAACAAATCTTGAGTAAAAAACATACCTCACTTATCTCTTCCAACTGCATGGCATGCTAAAAAAGAAAGCTTTGTAGTATGCCTGAGTGTTAAGAATTAACAAATGATTATGATTACTGCATCATTATATAGATGCTTTAAAAAAAAAAAATTTTCCAGTATATTATAGAATAGCCAAAAGTTAGTGCCTGAAATTAGTCAGACTTGCTAAAGTGAACTTACCTTTGTTTATGGTTATTTCAAACTAGGCCCACCCTTGTGTATACTTGTTGTAATGGTAACCACTCTACTTTCCCCTGTTTGAATCCATAAAAACCCTGAACTCCTCAAACTCAGGAAGGCAGATTTTAGGTCCTTAGGCCTCTGGCTTCCTTGCTATGCACTGGCAATAAAATTTTTCTCTATTTGAAACTCTCATGTCTCAGGAATTGGTCATTAATGAAGCATATCAGGCAGCCAACCCCATTTTTGCTGGGTATCAGTAGCAACTTAAAAGTCTTGTTCAAATTATGTGCTGTTTTATTCATGAGTTTCTTAAAATCATTTCTATCTACCAGTTCATTTAAAATTTCATCTATGTTTTTGGCAAATATTTTGTTAAGTATTTACTATGTCCCAAGAATGGATTTGAATGAAAATTGAGAAAGTCCATCAAAATGGAGTCAAGGAAAGATGACTGTACTTTCCTGGTTGAAAATTTGTAATGTCCTTTAAAATCCATTTAAAAAATTTTTATGCTCCAGAGATTTTAGAATAACTTCCTAAATTCATAATATCAGTAGACATCAAATTTATCCTTTTAAACATTTTTTTTATATATCAATTGTATATGAGCAGATACATTAATGTGGGGTTCAATGACTTTTGAGATGCTGATCCATATTCCCACAGTTGGGCCTTTATGGGTGAAAATGTCGACAGAGTAGTGTCAGAGTATGAAACATTGTATAATTTTACAATTATCCTATCATGATCCAGGGATGAAGCTTCTTTCAGCTAAAATAGTTGTGTGGGAGTGACAGAGAGGAATGTAAAGAGATGCACCTGGATATAAATTGCAGTATTTAATGCTAGTAAAAAATAATTCTTCCTGAGCGTAGAAGCTGATCAAAAGCAGCTATTAGATAAAATAACCTTTGAACATTTAAAAAAATATTTTTCATGATGTAAATTTTACACTACAATTTTGATGATGTACATTTTAGCATTCTATTGCTTAGATGAAAGAACGCAGTTAAATGAGTTGTCCCAAAACCCCCACTGAGCTGGTGTAACACTGAATAGAGTCTAGGTCCCCTGTCTTCTCTAGTTTATTGTAAAACTACTATGTCAGGCTGTTTCTCATTAAAACACTTCAGGCCCTCTATCAGGACACATATGAGGTTCCCTTTATGTAAAAAATTCCTTTTTTTATGATGTTATATATTTTTGCCTTTACTAATAAGATGGATTGATGTTGGGGAAAACAGTCCCATCCTTGACAGCCAAGAAAAAAAAGTAACTTCATGTGTAAGTTGAGTTCTGTTTCTTCCTACAAATACCATTTGTATATTAGACAGAGATCCTAGACATTAAGAAGGTACCGGTTATGTTTAATTGTAACCTGCCTAATTACAGCAGTGCTTACATTCCTGGCTGCAAGATTTTTTTCAGTTTAGGAAGGTTACTGTGATTAGGGAATATTTCACTTCAGTATTTGAAATGAGAAAACAGGGGAAAGTCCTAACTGGTATTAGAGGTAATGCCCTATTAATTAAAGAAAAAAAAAACAATTATTTCTGAATTATACATATTAAGATTCAATCTAATGAAAAAAATACCGTTTTTCTTCAGTTCTGGAATTATATTAAAAGTGATGGAAAATTTTGAGTTTCTTATAAGAGTTTGACGTTTTCAGTACCAGATAGGGATTCTCACTGTTAATAACATTAATATTTTCTCCAAATTGCCTCCTTAATTGTCCACCCAGATTTCAAACTTAATAGGATTTGGGTATCTTTTTTTGCTTGCAAAATCCTTACATATCTGTCAACATATTTACCTGATGATAAATGCCTGAATTTATAATAATCAAATAGATAGGGATAGCAGCAAAGTATATTTTAGAAGAACTTTTGCTTGATTGGGTTAACATGCTTTATGGATTGTATTAAATATTTTATTTATTTTAGGACTTCCAAGTAGACTCCTTGTAGTTCAATAATAGTATATTTGATCATCTTACCATGTTTATAATGATTAAATAGGATCAGTGCATTTGATACTTTCATAAGTAGGCCCAATTATATGCATTCTTAACATGATTCAAAAGAAGCACTCACAAAGTGAGAGAGTGAATAAGAAGTTGAGAGTTTGTTGCATCTGAGATTTTTTGAGTATGTTTTGAAGGTTCTGTAAGAATATATAAAGGACAGGCTGATAGACATATTCAGTAAAAAAATATTCATTGAGAACTAACATCCAGGCCCTTTCCTTGATGCTGGGGATGCAGAGTTGAAGAAAAAAATCAAATTCCTAACCTCCTAGGGTTCACATGTGTTGTGAGCTGAATTGCTGTTTGGCTAGCCTCACCCGCAAAAATCCCTAAATATACATACGTAAGAGTTCCCTAGGCAGCAGAGGAGAGTAAATTGGAGAGGTAAATAAAAGGAGAAAATCCATATGTTGGAAAAACAAGAATTTCACAGCTGAAACCTAGATGTTTCATTTGGGTAATATGGCTAAGTACACTATTGCTTTAATGGGATATAGTGAGTTGACTTTAGAGTATAAGGAAGCTAGGGTATGAAAAACAAGAATCCACAGTTCTGTACCCTTTAGACTCAGAGGATATCTTAGTTTGCACTGTTGCAAAGACCACAAAATTTGGGCATATTCTGATGAAAAATAGGGGAGACATGGGGAACAGCTTTCACCCACTGGAATCCTGATGTCATACATTCCCATTGCACTGCTCATTTGCTATTTCAGGACTAAAGTAAAGTAAAAGCAACATTGAACTGAGTTCAAATCATATCTTTGCCAATCTTGAAACTGTGCCAGACTTTGTGATCTGAACTACTTCAAGGAGGAAAAATACATACAAAATTCAAGTAAATTAATAAAAATGTAATGTAGTGGAATAAAAAATTGGACTCACCTTCAGACCACAACCCAGGCAATGTTATTTATAACTCTGGGTTCCAATTAATCAGTTGGCACTAAATAAATTCACTTTGAATTACAGAAGGTGAACCAGAATATTTTGGTTCTATAGCCTTACATATTGAACACTATTCAGGGTGACTCAATTCTGATATAAGCAGAACGATAACCTTTATTTCTTATTGTTATGTTTCTTTGATTGCATGTGCTACTTGCTTGAGTTTTGCACTAAAATGTATTCTAATGTAAATGTCATAAAAAGTATCCTTCTGAGTTATAGAAGATCTTATAACAAGTCATGGCTTGACCAGTTTCCTGAAAGACAGTTAATTGGTTTCTTTCTACTGGTGAGTTTATCCTTTTACAAACAATAAGAAAATATCTCTTCCAACCTTGTCAAGGTAAATGGTTCTTAACCAATCAAGTAATAAACTGTTACTGGATCCTTAGAATCCCAGATGAAACTACTTTTCTTACCCCAACAGAAGTTCTGTTGAGTCACTCTCCTTAAAGCCACGAAGATGCTTCCATTATTTTCTTTGAGAAGCTTGCCTTTCCAACAGATGATTTAATATTAACAGCCAAAAGAATGTAATAAGAGCCACAGTGACTCTAGCATGATTTTAAAGCTCAGAACAAGTTACAGAAGGGCAGCCCTTGACAAAGAGAAAATCCCCATGGAGTTTATGTACAGTATATTTTCATTCCTCTTTAGTATTTGAAAAGGCTTAAAAAAAATTTTTTTTATCCTCTTTAGCATGCTTAGGCCTGATGCAGCATAGAGAAAAAAGTGCCAGCTTAAAGTCTGGTAGCTTTACTTCACCAGACAGGACTTAGGTGCATGAAAGAATTTCCTTTCTGTGCATGTATTCTGGGAACTCATCATAAAAAATCCCATTTATATTTGTCCCCAAAAAGATCTCTAAAATTCAAAGTTGTTAGATAGTGGAAGTACCTAATATTTACTCTTTCTAGAAGATGCCTCCTAAATAAGTGTCTGATCCTTTATTCCTTTGCAAATGCAAGCAGAAGAAAAAAAATCCATAAAGTGGCTCTTTCATCTATAATGTGTTTCTTATTTAAATGCATTCTAAACTCTTAGTACGAACCAAAAAGATTAATGCTCGAGCAGTTGTCAGAAAGCTCTACTAATCATTTGTTTCCTTGCATTGGAGATATAAATTTTTGTGTTGCATATCCCTTAAGAAATTGTCATTAAATTTTTGAGTGATTATTGTTTTGCAAGCTTTAAATTGGTTGGTATTTCAGCTAGAGACACGGAAAAGCACATTTTTTGGCACTTGAACATTTAGCATAGTCTTTGATTTTAAGATATAGCCCATGAGCCTTGAAATGTTACATAAATTGGACAAAATATAATTAAATAAATAAAATCAATGAAGTACCATTCAGTTAAAATACATTTCTTGAGTATATGCTATGTGCTAGACTATGATACAAAGATAAAGCATATGGTTTCTGCCTTCCAGGACGTATGGTCCACAGCAAATTCTCCTTCATTCATTCACCCATCTAGTTGCAGATCACCCATTCTCTCTTTAGAGATACAGAGATAATAATTATAAATCATTTCAAGGGGTTTTGTAATCATTTAAACAGTTGACCCTTTACCATTACTATTTTCCTCCAAGGAATATGCAATTCATGTCCCACTAGTCCCTTTTTTCCAGATGATTTTGAGTTTATATAAGTTTGTGAAACATTTAATAAAACAAACAAGTGAATTTTTTTCCTAAACTGAAACATGTCACAGACATTTTATTACACAAATGAACATTAGAAAAATAAAAAAGGTATGGTAAAATATATTTTACCATGTATATTTTATTCTGTTCATTATAACAGAAATCTTTACTGAAATTAAATGTTTGGGTTTTTTTCTGTCAAGGTGCAGAATTTAGTAATTTCAAATGTCTGGTCCCTCCTAAAGAATAGGTGAGAACAGAAATCTATAGAGTCTTCAGTGGATTTCGATTTGGACTCTAATGAGGGCTTAATCCATGTCCTTTCTCTGTTTTTTTTTTGTTTGTTTGTTTTTGTTTTGTCATTGTGAATAATTGAAATTCAAAATGAAAGTCCTCCTCCCAAATATCTCTCATAGGTTCAATTCCCTTTAGATTGGTCCTTTATCTTTCTTGCTTTGCCCTTTCGTTAAGGCTCCAACTCTCTTCTTACTTTAAATTCTTTATGTTATATGTATTGGAATATTACTCTCTCCCCAAAACATTCCACACACTCAAAGTCTTTATTTTACATAAACCCTCCAATGGTCCCACTCCCCGTGCCCCCAAATAGAGCTTTTCATATTCTTATGAATTTTGACATCAGGAACTATTGTCTTTATGGAAGAATGAGCTGACAACACTTACCATATGACTCCTCCTCATTTGCAGCATTATTTCAAAGCATGTATTTCTGATTTCCAAGTGGATGCCTTCATTTCTGGAGGTCTTTGACACTGCCCTTTCAGTGTTCCTTTCTATGCTGCCTTCAAAAGATAGTGGTCAATTTCAATATCCTTCTGAATGACATATCTTATGCCCAAGAGTTTCAAATTTCAGTGATATTCATATCTACTGTATTTGATTAACTCATTAAAAAAGCTATTCTATAATGGTTCTCTATATAAAATTTTTAATTTTTAATATCACCTCTCTATCAAATCTTATCTATTAGTCCATTAGTATTTAATCTAGTCTATTAGTTTTTAAGAGACTCGTCAACTTAACTCCAATCTCGACTTGTTTATTTTTCACATGAGGAGTATGCTACATGTTCAAATGTCTTTGCATAAGTTTCAATTATGCAATAATTTTGTAGTTTTTATTATAGTATTACACTTCTTGAATTCATAAGATGAAGATCTTCATAGGATGAAGAAATGTCTAGCCTTGGTTTCTTAACATGTTCTCTCTATTCTCTCCCCAGATTAGTTTGCCAAAAACTGCATTTTGGTACTACAGGTGATATTTCTCTCTGGTTATGTCTTTATTTCCAAAGTTTCTTCCTGGTTTTACTTCCATTTCTGCTAGTCCTTCCTCCCAGATTATTCATTTCACCTGCCTTCTCAACTATCTACTTCTTCCCACTGGCTCTTCTCCATATGTAGCTTATTCTAAACATCCGTTTTGCTTTCCATTTCTGCTTCTAAACTGGTAAATGCTGCTGAAAATATAACATAACAAAATTAATGTACTCCATTAATACGTGTGATTTTCAGGCCATGTTTGTGCTCTAAATGCCACTTAGCCATGTTTTTCTTTATAGCATTTTCTTCTCTTGTGCATTCTCTGTGAAGCTCCAATATTCTTTTGATCTTTTCAAACATTTTGACATCTGATTCTCTTGTAAAAAATACTAGTACATTCAGTCAATAATCCATTTTGAGAGCAATGAGGGGTCCAAAGTGGCCAGGTAGCAGTTTTAACTTCCAGTTCAATTGAATCATTGTTGTATTTCCTGGTAGAAGCATTCCTTCCTTTATAATTAAGACCTCCAGACCAGTATAGCATAAAGTTATGGGGGCCGGAAGCAAAAATTTTGCCAGTGAATCACTAGGAATAATAGTGAATGGTGCCACTCCCGTTACCACCTCTTGATTCCTGGTACCATGAATAATGGATATGGGAGAAACAACTTCATAGATTGGATGCTCATTTAGAGCATGTACAGCCTCCTGAAGAATATCTGCCTCAGACCTGCCAGGTTTTGCCACCTTCTAAACTGTAATTGAGTCCTTAAAAAGCCATTCAAGAGTCTATCAATCCAGCTACTTCTGGATGATGGACAACATGGTAAAATACAGTGAATTCCATGATTATGGGCCCATTGCTGCATTTCGTTTGCTGTGAAGTTAGTTACTTGATCACAAGCAATGATGTGTGAAATACCATGACGGTGGATGAAACCTTCTATAAGCCTATGGATGGTAGTTTTGGCCAAAGCATTGAGTTCAGGGAAGACAAATCCATATCTAGAATAAGTATCTATTCTAGTAATAACAAACCCTGCTCTTTCTATGATGGAAGCAATCCAATGTAATCAACTTGCCACCTTGTAGCTGGGTGATCAACTCTGAGAATGGTGCCACATCAGGGATTGAGTATTGGTTTATACTACTGGCACTCAGCATTGACCATATCCAGGTTGGCCTGGTGAATGGAAGTCCGTGTTGTTGAACCCATGCATAACCTCCAACCCTGCCATAATGGCCACTTTGTTCATGAGATCATCGGGCAGTGACAGGACTGGTGGGGAACGTTCCTGACTAAGATCTTCAGAATGGATCATTCTATCCACTTGATTATTAAAATGGTCCCTTGCTGAGGTCATGCTTTGGTGAGCATTCACATGGAATGTAAATACCCTCACCTTTTTGTCTATTCAGAAAGGTCTATCCTCTCTCCCAGACTACCTTGTCACCAATTCTCCAATCATAGTCCTTCCAAGTTCCTGATCATCCAGCCAAACCTTTGGCCACAGAGCATGAATCAATATACAATCTTGTATCTAGTAATTTCATTTTTTGTATCCTATTATATCCCCATATGATTCTCTAGTCATATTGACAAACTCACTAACCTTCCTACCTCCCAACCCCAAAATACAAATTTTAAATATCTATATCTTTAACTATGTTACATTGCATTTCATTGAATACCCCCACTGCACCATCCAGCATGAATATCAGCATTCTTTATGGTCCAGTTCATGAGTCATTTCCTGGTGGCACCTTCCCTGATGAACACAAGCATGATTAATGAGTCCCTACTCTGTACTTTTAAGAACACTGCATCAATGCACTCATCATATTCTCTTTTTTTTTTTTTTACTGTAAAAAAGTTTAGTTTATTCTGCTTATATGAATTAAAAATGAAATGTTTTTTAAACTTTTTTATTGAAGTTTATCATTCATACATGAACATCCATAAACAATAAGTGTGTAGCAAAAGTTGTGAACTTGTAAAACAACATGCATATCATCATACAGAGTTCCCATATAGCACATTCTTTTAAAGGTTAGACATTAAACTGTTTAACACCTTGATCTCTGATATTCTTAAAGGCAGGAAATGTGCCGGGCACCATTATTTTTTCTAAGCTATGTACTTAATATAAGGACTGACACAGAACAGAAAAATCAATAAATATTGGTTAAATTAGATTAAATCCAATCTTACTTGTGTCTTTTGATTATTGTCTAATTCTTTGATTCTATTATTTTTTAGGAAGTAGTAGCTTCCATTTGATTATTGTCTAATTCTGTGATTCTATTTCTTTTTAGGAAGTAGTAGCTTCCATTTCATATACTGTTTCCCATTGCATAAAACTACAAGTCTATTTTACCCTCAAAAACATCTTAATGATGAAATTTTTTATCTGAAAATTATTACCTTATTTCATATTGTTGTCATTTAAAAGTGTATTGGGAACTTGGGAATTAATCTAATGGAAATCCAGTAGGTTCTACAAAAAATAGATGAAAGAATTGAGATAATTTTACTGTTTCATGGTGTTTTTCTTTTTAATGACATGTCCTAAATTGAACTTGAAGTGCTCTTTTTTAAACATTGACTAAAACAATTAGTTTTCCTTTTCCTCTTAATTTCAAGTTTAGGATGTATATCAGAGGAATTAATTTCTGAGTACAATAATTTATTAGCTTTTGTCCTGATAGGGAAAATCTTTCATAAAAATATAAAAGAGATTTGGTAGAGGCATATTAAAATTGTATGTTAACACTGTGTATTAATGTATATTCATAATATGTATTAACAATACATATACAATATATATATATACATATACATTCATGCATCCATGAATATATGTGTATATCTAGTATATATAGTACACATATGTGTGGGTGCCTAAATACATTTAGTTCAACTGGCTTGCTGGTAATAAATGTAATGTAATTGGTTTAATTTAAGTAAGAGCAAGAATCCAATTAAGAATAATCTCTTGATAGGGGATTGTGGGAAGATCATGGAGCAGGGAGCTCCAGTACTCAGTGCTTCCACCAGAACAACTATTAAACAGGCAGGAGTTGTTTGGTGCCAAAAGAACACTGTATAGCATCCAGGGAAGAGTGGGAGAAGAGGCTGATAAATTATGATGAAGAAAAATAAATTTATCCATGTGGCAACTACCAGTACCCATCCCCCACTCTCAGGGCAAGCCACCATAGGGCCCAGAACCTGGCTAACTTGCTAATGACAGAAAGTGATGTAAAAATACTCTTTCCAAAAATCAGAGATGGGCACATTTTCCCATATTTTCCCACGTTAACAATATCCTTTATAAGGGTGGTACATTTTTTACAATTGATGAACACATTTTGGAGCATTGCCACTAAGTATGGATTATAGTTTATATTGTAGTCTACACTCTCTTCTGCACAATTTTGTAAGTTATGCAAAGATATATAATGGCCTGTATCTGTCATTGCAATATCATGCAGGACAATTCCCAAGTCTGAAAATGCCCACATATTACACCTGTTTTTCCCTCTCCTTCCCAGCACAACCTCCAGTGGCCACTGCCTCCACAATGAAAAAAAGTTTTTCCATTACTAGAATCACAATAAGTCTATAGTAGAATACCAGTAAGCCTACTCTAGTCCATTGATCATTATCCATTCCTGAGGATTCTGGGATGGTGATGCCTACTCCACCTCTCATTGAGGGGGGGCTTAAATCCTGTAGCAGTTTGATATTATTGATGAAACCCAAAAAGAAATATTGGATTATGCTTGTAAACTGGTCTTTTCCTCTGGGTATATTAGAATGTTTTGGATTCAGAGGTTTTACTTTTACTTGATTAAATAATGATTAAGGCTTTGATTGGTCCACATCAGTAGGCTGAGGGGATGGGGTCTCACAAAGAAACCACACCACAGAGAAGGGAGTTGGAGTTTTGGATGCTGGAGCCCAGAAAGTAAGGACACAGAGGAGCTTGATCATGAGGAAAGAGAAAAGTACCTGGGAAGAGAAACAAACCATTTGCCTGATAGTCTGTAGCTGGCCTTGTGGAGATAGCAGAGGAGCTGAGCCCAGAGAGAAGCAAGCCCTGGGAAGAGAGCAATCCAGGAAGCCTGAACCCTCACAGACATCAGCAGCCATCTTGCTTCAACATGTGGCAATAGGCTTTGCTGAGAGAAGTAATTTACACTTTATGGCCTGGTAACTGTAAGCTGCTACCCTAAATAAATACCCTTTATAAAAGCCAACAGATTTCTGGTATTTTGCATCAGCACCCCTTTGGCTGAATAACACAGATCCCATGGAGCAGATGGATGGAACTCTCTTGCTAGCAGTTTTAGACTCTCTGTTCCTTGGGTTAGTCGTTGTCCATCATCATCACATTGTTAGTTGTCCTTGGTGAGTCCAATGAACTGGAGAGTAGGTGTTGCAACTCTGTTGAGATTCAGGGCCCAGCTGGCACATGGACAGCCCAAAGATTTAAGTCTCTTGGACATAGACCTATCAAGTATAGTACTAACTATAGGTTCAAATAGAAGAGGCAGAAGAGCCATGTGTAAGGAAACCACAACTGATTCCAACTCCGTCACACCGGGCAGCATAAATTCCAAAGTAGGGCCAACAAGCAGGGCACCAAAATCCTGAGTTTTCTGCCCTGCCTATAGTTTCTGTATGTCTCCAGAGCCCTCAGGAGCCCCACCATTTGAGGTAGTATTTACTTTGGCAGTCAATGAGATCCTGCTGAGACTTGCATAAGCAGAACCTTTTGAATGACCTCCCGACTCACTTTGAAGTCTCTTAGCCATCTAAACTCATTTGTCTTTACCTTTTCTCCCTTTTGGTCAAGGTCTTTTTCCAGTTGCATTGCTAGTTGGTGTTTGGTAGTTGTATTAGTCAAACAAGGGAGTGTTGATGCAAAATATCAGAAATCTGTTGGCTTTTATAAAGGGTATTTATTTGGGGTAGGAGCTTACAGTTACCAGGCCAATAACATAAGTTACTTCCCTCACCAAAGTCTGTTGCCACGTGTTGGAGCAAGATGGCTGCTGATGTTCAGACTTCTTCTTCCTCTTAAGGCTCCACGGTCAAACTCTCTAGGCTTTGTCTCTCTCCCCAGAGCTTGATTCTCTCCAGGCTCAGATGCTTTGTTTTCTCCACAAGACTAGCTGTGAACTGTCAGGTGAATGGCTCGTCTCTTTTCCTGGGGCCTTTTCTCCTTTCACACAACCAAGCTCCTCTGTGTGCTTACTTCCTGGGGCTCCAGCTCAAAAATTGAAACCCCCTTCTCTGTGGTGCAGTTTCTCTGTGAGTCCCTGCCCGGATGCAACATCGTACTGATGTGGTCCAATCAAAGCCTTAATCATTATTTAATCAAGTAAAAGTGAAACCTCTGAATTCAATACATTGTAATATGCCCGGAGGAAAAGACCAGTTTGCAAACATAATCCAATATTACTTTTTGGAATTCATCAATAATACCAAACTGCTACACTAGTCATCTGTCGGTGCCAGGGAGGCTCATCCCTGGGAGTCATATCCCATGCTGGGGGAAGGTAATGCATTTATATGCTGAGTTTGGCTTAGAGAGAGGCCACATTTGAGCAACAAGGAGGCTCTCAGGAGGTAACTCTTAGGCACCCTATAATATTAGGCTAAGTTTCAATTTCAAAAGTAAGTATTCATAAGTACAGTCATCAATATCAAGGGCCCATAATTGGACCATCCTCCTTCACTAGTCACTGCCCACATACTGGGGGGATTCTTGCTTTTCCATTAGAGAATGTGGCAGAGCTCCCCAGGATGGGAATTCAATATTTTTTTGGTTATTGTATGAATCTCCACCCACCGTGACAATGCCCTATGAACACTTTAACACATTTATATGCCTTGTAAGTGTACCCCATGTGAACCTCCTCCTATGTATCCCCCATCACTGACATCCTGCACCAATAATCCTCCCCTGCCACAGTTGTAATCCTTCTGTGAACCAAAACTACAAAAATGAAGCCAACAAAATAACCAAATACAATTAATAAGAAAATGAAATAATAATGATAGTTTTAAAAATAAGAAATAAAATACAAAAATTTTTTAGAAAAATTTGGAATAATAAAAAATAATGAAAAAGTATTTAAAAAATTTTTGACATTATGTCTTTCATCACTGTAAGATCTGTTGTCTTGTGTTTACAGTGACATTTTCTTCTGTTTATTCTCTCAGTGTCTTATTTTATTCATTTTGTCTTCAAAGAAGCTTTAGGTTATAGAAAAATTATGTACAGAACATAAGGGATTCCCATATACCCAACATCTTCCCCCTTTTCTCTTCCCCCTATTAATAACATTTTACATGTGGGCAGTAATTTGTTACAATTGATGTACAAATATTGAAACATTGTTACTAACTATGGGCAATGATTTACATTATGGTTTATATTTTGGACCATATACTTTTAAAATTTTGATGAAATTTAGTGTGGCCTGTATCTATCGCTGCAAGACCATGTAGTATAATTCCATTGCCCCCCAAATGCCCCATGTTCCATCTATTCTATTCCTCACTCCCTCCCCCTCCCCTCAGGACCCAAGGCAACCACCAAGCTTTACTCCTTGAAGAACAAGATTTACAATTACTTGCAACAGCATTGAGGACTTGACTTACTGGCCTGTCTTCCCCTATTAGGCACTGCCTATGCTCTCGAGCGACTCCTGCCCTTCTATTTGAGAACATAGCAGGACTCCCCAGGATGGGAGTCCAACACCTCTCTGCTTATTATGTGGGTCTCCACCCATTGATACAACTGATTATGACAAGATGAACACTTACAAACCCCTAGAGGCCTGGCCTAGGTGCACCCTGTCCCGCATGCCCCCCACATCTGACACCCTAAACTGGTAATGCTCCCCTGCCATATTTACCAAAAGAACATTCCAAACATTGTAGTTTCAACCACATACCTGCAAATCCCCAGAATTCACTGCTCCCTTCCCCAAGCCTCCTCCCACTTCCATGGACAGCTCAGCCCACCCTACTCACACTACCCCACTCACAAACCAGCACTGCCCAACCCAATAGCATTACTGCACCACTGGCATACCCATCCACTGCACAACTACACCCTTCCACCTTATCATATATGTTGCCCATATGGGCATTGGCTCACAACTTTCTTCTCCCTTTCTGTCTCCTGTAAACCTGTCTTTCAGACTCTAGCTCTGTGAGTCTGCTCAATTTGCTTAATTCTTATCAGTGAGGTCATGTAATATTTGTCCCTCAGTGCCTGGCTTGCTTCATTCAACAAAAGTTCTTCAGGATTCACCCATGTGTTAACACTGCATTCCTTCTTACAGCTGAGTAATATTCCATTGTATGTATATACCACAATTTGTTTATCCATTCATCTGTTGATGGACATTTGGGTTGTTTCCAACTTTTGGCAATGGTGAATAATACTGTCATGAACATTGGTGTGCATATATCTGTTTGTGTTCTTGCTTTCAATTCTTCTGGGTATATACCCAGCAGTGAGATTGCTGGATCATATGGCAGTTCTATAGTTAGCTTCCTGAGGAACCACCAAACTGTCCTCCACAATGGGTGTATCATTCTACATTCTCACCAGCAGTGGATAAGGGTTACCATTCCTCCACATCCTCTCCAACACTTGTAGTCCTCTGTTTTTTTAATGGCTGCCAGTCTAATAGGTGTAAGATGATATCTCATTGTAGTTTTGGTTTGCATTTCCCTAATAGCTAGTGATGTTGTGCATTTTTTTAATGTGCTTTTTAGCCATTTGTATTTTTTCTTTGGAGAAGTGTCTATTCAAATCACTTGCCCATTTTTAAAATGGGTTGTTTGTCTTTTTATTTTTGAGATGTAGGATTTCTTTATATATGCCGGATATTAGGTCCCTATCAGATAGATGGTTGCCAAATATTTTCTCTCATTGAGTAGGCTGCCTTTTCATTTTCTTGACAAACTCCTTTGATGTGCAAAAGATTTCAATTTTGAGGAGGTCCCAATTATCTATTTTTTCTTTCATTGCTCATGCTTTGGGTGTAAAGTACATAAAACCATTTCCTAATACAAGATCCTGTAGGTGTTTCCCTACATTGTCTTCCAAGGCCTTTATGGTTTTGTCTCTTATATTTAGATCTTTGAGCTATCTTGAGTTCATTTTCGTATAGGGTGTGAGATGGTGTTCCTCTCTCACTCTTTTGGATATGGATATCCAGTTCTCCAAGCACCATTTGTTGAAGAGGCCGTTCTCACCCAGTTGAGCGAGCTTGGTAGCCTTGTCAAATATCAGTTGACTGTATCTGTGGGGATCTATATCAGAACTCTCAATTTGGTTCCATTGGTGAGTATGTCTATCCTTGTGCCAATACCATGCAGCTTTGACTACTGTAGCTTTGTAGTATGTTTTAAAGTCAGCTAGTCGATTCCTCCAATTTCATTTTTCTTTTTCAATATGTTTTTGGCTGTTCAGGGCCCCTTGCCCTTCCAAGTAAATTTCATAGTTAGCTTTTCCAATTCAGTAAAAAATGCTGTGGTAATTTTTATTGAGACTGCGTTAAATCTGTAAATCAATTTGGTTAGGATAGACATCTTAATGATGTTTAGTCTTCCTATCCATGAACAGGTAATATTTTTCCATTTGCTTAGGTCTTCTTTGATTTCCTTTAACAGTGTTGTGTAGTTTTCTGCATACATGTTCTTTACATCTTTAGTTAAGTTTATTCCTAGGTATTTGATTCTTTTAGTTGCTATTGTAAATGGGATTTTTTTCTTGATTTTCTCCTCAGATTGCTCATTATTTGTGTACAGAAATGCTACTGATTTTTCACATTGATCTTATAACCTGCTAGTTTACTGAACTCATTTTTAAGCTCTTAGAAGCTCTTAGAAGATTTCTCAGGGCTTTCTATGTATAGGATCATGTCATCTGTAAATAGTGACAATTTGACTTCTTCCTTTCCAATCAAATGCCTTTTATATCTTTTCTTTGTCTAAGTGCTTGAGCAAGTACTTTAACCCAATGTTAAATAAGAGTGGCGGCAGTGGGCATCTTTCTTGTTCCAGATCTTAGAGGGATTTCAGTGGTGAAATCCTATGGTGTTAGCTCTGGGTTTTTCATATATACCCTTTATCATGTTGAGGAAGTTTCCTTCTATTCCTATCTTTTGATGTGTTTTTATCAAGTAAGGGTGCTGTATTTTGTTGAACGCTTTTACTACATCTATAGAGATGATCATGTGATTTCTTTCTTTTAATCTGTTTATTTGGTGTACTACATTGATTGATTTTCTTATGTTGAACCATCCTTGCATACTTGGTCATGGTGTATAACTTGTTTGATGTGTTGTGCAATACAATTAGCAAGTATTTTGTTGAGGATTTTAGCATCTATGTTCATTAGAGAGATTGGCCTACAGTTTTCCTTTCTCGTGGCATCTTTGTTTGGCTTTGGTATTAGAGTGATGTTGGCATCATAGAATGAGTTAGGCAATGTTCTCTTCACTTCTATTTTCAGGAAGAGTTTAAGCAAGATTGGTGTTAGTTCTTTCTGGAATGTTTGGTAGAATTCACCTGCGAAACCGTCTGGTCCTGGGCACTTCTTAGTTGGAAGGTTTTTGATGACAAATTTTATCTCATTACTTGTGATTGGTCTGTTGAGTTCATCAATTTCTTCTTTCATCAATGTAGGCTACTTGTGTGTTTCTATGAATTTGTCCATTTCCTCTAAATTATCCATCTTGTTGCCATAAAATTTTTCAAAGTATTCTCTTATGATACTCTTTATTTTTGTGGAGTCAGTGGTGATATCCCCTTTCTCATTTCTTAGTTTATGTATTTTCATCTTCTCTCTTTTTTTCTTTGTTAGTTTAGCTAAGTGTTTGTCAATTTTATTAATCTTCTCAAAGAACCAGCTTTTGGTTTTGTTCATTTTTTCTAGTGCTTTCTTATTTTCAATTTCATTTAGCTCTGCTCTAATCTTTGTTATTTTCACCTTTCTATTGGTCTTAGGGTTAATTTTTTTCTAATTTCTCCAGGTGTGCCATTATGTCTTTGATTTTAGCTCTTTCTTCTTTTTTAATGTAGGCATTTATGGCTATGAATTTACCTCTCAGCACTGCTTTTGCTGCATCCCATAGGTTTTGATACATTGTATTGGCATTTTCATTTGTTTCAAGGTAGTTACTGATTTCTTTTGCAATTTCCTCTTTGACCCACTGATTGTATAAGAGTGTGTTGTTTAACTTCCATATCTTTGTGCCTAATCTGCTTCTCTGCCCCTTACTGATTTCCAGCTTCATTCCATTGTGGTCAGAGAAACTACTTTGTATAATTTCAATCTTTCTGAATATTAACTTTTTCTGTGGCCTAGCATGTGGTCTATCCTCTTTGTGATGTAAAAATCCTCTTTCCCAAAATCAGAGATGGGCATGGCTGATCACTGATCATGACTTTTGATTATTGCCTTTGGGTCACTGGGGGCCTGGCTCTGGTTTCAACCCACCCCTACCAAAGGTCACTGTTTAGGAGACTTAAATATACTATGCTTCCTCAGGGTGCAGGAAGAGTTAGCTGAAGGGCTACATTGCTAGGCAAGCCAAGAAAGATCAGCTTTGTTGAGCCATGGCAGAAACTCTTGTAACCCCTCCTGATCACCTCCTCAGGGTATATGGAGCTGGTCTGCAGTCCCTTTGTGGGTCCCTAGAACTGTTTTGGCTGGAAATGACTGACCTTGGAAAGTCCTCTCTTGCATCCACCTCCTCCAAGAATTTGTCATCCAGGCAAAATCAACTTGAGACAACAAAAAAAGTTGAAGAAATGATAGAGGTGGACAGTCTGGGGCAAAGACTTACCAGCTTCAACCACATAGGAGACAGAGGTCTGCTCCTGGGAAAGAAAGGACAACTACATCCCTGTAAACAAGTAAACTCCAAAACAACTAACAAGCAAAAGCCCAGGACAAGACAGAGACCCAGAAAGACACAGAAAACCCAACATACTGAATTTGCCTTGGGCAGATATTCCTGATAGTAGGGCTGAAGTTCAGGAAGACACTTGTCTTATCATCAGATGGTTAAAAAGTCAAGAAAGAGTCATAGAATATATCCCAAAGCTAACATTTTAAAATTTACAGTGTGAAACAAAACAGGACAAGACAAAGAAACAGGAAATGATGGCCCATGAAAAGGAAGAGGATTAAAATCCAGAAAACACCAACAAAGGAGACAGGAATATGGACATACCAAAGAGAACCTTTAAAAATGTTCTTAAAAATGCTTCAGGAGATGAAGGAAAATATAGAAAAAGAACTAAAGGATATCTGGAAAACAATGAATGAGCAATATGAGAATCTTAGTAAAGAGATAGAAATTTTAAAAAGGAACCAAATAGAACTACTTGAGTTGAAGACAACAAGAATTTAAATAAAGAATTCCTAGAGGGTTTCAAGAATAGATTGGAGCTGGCAGAAGAAAAAAACAGTGAACTGTGTAACAAGGCACTTGAAATGAGTCAGGCTGAGGAGCAGAAAGGAAAAAGAATTATAAAAATTGAAAATATCCTACGACATCTCTGGGACACTGCCAAGTGTATCAATATCCACATTATAGGAGTCCCAGAAGGAGAAGAAAGAGAGAAAGGGGGAGAAGGAATAGTCAAAGAAATTAATGAGAGAAAACTTTCCAAACTTAGCAAAAGATGTGAATATGCACATCCAAGAAGCCCAGAGAACTTCAAACAGGATAAACATGAAGAAAAAATTCACCCCCCATCATATATTGATCATAGTATTGAATGCAAAGGGCAAGAAGAGAGTTCTGAAAGCTAGCAATTTGTTATGTACAAGGGTGTCCCAACTAGAATGAGTACTGATTTCTCATCAGAAACCATGGAGGTAAGAAGGCAGTGGGTTGAAATACTTAAAGTGCTGAAGGAAAACAACTGCCAGCCAAGAGTTTTATATTCAGTGAGACTTTCTTTCAAAAATAAGGACAAAATTAAGACATTCTCAGCTAAAAAAAAAATTGAGGTAGTTCATCACCACTAGACCTGCCATATAAGCAATGCTAAAGAGAGTTTGTCAGAGTGAATGGAAAGGACACTAGATAGTGGTTAAAAGTGGCATGAAGAATAAAGACTGCAGTAAAGGTGACCATTGGGGTAATTACAAATGTCAGTACTGTTGTAGTGTATTGTTTGGTAGGTAACTCTACTTCTTACTTCCTACAGATACTAAAATAAAAATGCATAAATAGTAATAATAAATATATGGTTTTTAGACATACAATGTAGAAAGTTACAAGTACCAAAAAAGTGGGGGTGGGGGGGAGGGAGTGGTGTAGAAAAAGTATATATGTATGCTATTGGAGTTAATTTGAAATCAAACCAAATATGATTGTTACATATTTAGACTGTTAAATTTTAACCCCATGGTAACCACAAGGAAAATACATAAAATATATCCATATAGTAAAGAGAGGGCACTCAATGTGGTACAAAACAAAAAATAAAATAAATATAAATGTAAGCATTTTTGGAAGATTTGAAGGACCAAAAAGGTATAAGGCATGAAAGTCTAAACAGCAAAATGGCAAAAGAAAGTCCTGCAATATCAGTGTGACCTTAAATGTAAATAGATTAAAGTCTCCAGTCAAAAGGCAGAGATTGCCAGAATGGATAAATAAGCATGACTCAACTATATGCTTTCTGCATGAGATTCACCTTAAATTCAAAGATATAACTAGGTTTAAACTAGAAGGATGGAAAAAATATACCATGCAAATAATAAGCTAAAGAAAGCTGAGGTAGCTTTCTAATAATATCAGATAAAATAGGCTTGAAGTCAAAATCTGATGTGAGGGACAAAGTAATTCATTATATATTGATAAAGGGGACAATTCAACAAGAAGATATAACAATTCCAAATATACATGCATCTAACAGCAGAGTACCAAAATATGTGAAGCAAATACTGAAAATGATTTGAAGAGAGAATTTCATGGTTCTACATTAATAGTAGGAGAATTTAATATACTACTTTCAGTAATGGATAGACCATCTAGCAGAAGATCAATAAGGAAATTCAAGATTTGTACCATACTCTCAACCACCTAGACCTAACAAACATATATAGAATACTTCAACCAACAAAGACATAATGCACATTCTTCTTGAGTACACCTGGATCATTCTTCAGGATAGACCATATTTTAGGTCACAAAACAATTCTCCATAAATTCAAAAACACTGAAATTTGTCAGAGTATATTCTCCAACCATAATGGGATGAAACTAGAAATCATTAACAGAGGGAGAAAGGGTAAATCTAAAATATGTGGAAATTAGACCATATTATCTTTTTTTGTTCATTTAAAAAAAAATTTTTTTTTAAGATACTTAGATTACACAAATAATACACAAAAAATATAGGGATTCCCATATGCCCACTCCCCATACCTCCCACACCCTCCCACATAAACAACATCCTTCATTAGTGTGGCGCATTCATTGTAATTGATAAATGCATCCTGGGGCATTGCCACTGAGCATGGAACATAGTTTGCCTTGTAGTTTACTCTCTCTCCCACACAATTCTGCAGATTATGGGAAGATATAAAAGGGCCTGTATCTGTCATTTCAATGCCATTACGGATGATTCCCAAGTCCTGAAAAAGCCCCTCTATTACACCTGTTTTTCCCTCCCTTTGCCTGCAGAGCCTCCAGTGGCCACTGCCTCCACATCAATGTTGTAATTTCTTCCATTGCTAGAATCACAATAAGTCTATAGTAGAATACCAGTAAGTCCACTCTAGTCCATAATTCATTCCCCAACCTGAGGATTCTGGGATGGTGATGTCCACTCCACCTCTAATTGAGAGTGGGCTTCGATCCCATACAGCCAATGGATGGGACTCTCTTGCTTGCAGTTGTAGGCTCTCTCATTTCCTTGGTATGGTGGTTGTCAATCCTCACCTCCTTGTTAGTCGTCCTGAGTGAGTCCAATGAACTGGAGAGTAGGTATTGCAACTCTGCTGAGGCTCAGGGCCCAGCCGGCACATGGACAGCCCAAAGATTTCAGTCTCTTGGCGTACACCTACAAACTCCAGCACCAAGTATAGGTTTAAATAGAAGGGACAGATGAGCCATGTGTAGGGAAGCCATATTTGAGTCCAACTCTGCCACTCCGAAATAGGGCCCACTGGCAATGCACCAAACTCCGGAGCTATCTGCCCTGACCATAGGACCTAGGTGTCTACAGAGCCCTCAGGAACCCCACTATTTGGGGTAGTATATTCTCTTAAACAACCTATAGGATAAACTGGAAATAACAAGTGAAATTAACACATATCTTGAGGCAAATGAAAAGGAAAATACAGTACACCAAAACTTATGGGATATAGCAAAGGCAGTGCTGAGTGGGTAATTTATAGCTCTAAATGCTTACATTAACAAAGAAGAAAGACTTCAAATAAGATACCAAATATCAAAAACTGAAAGAACTAGAAAAAGTAGAGCAAACTAAATCCAAAGGAAACAGAAGGAAAGAAATCAGATTAGAGTGGAGATAAATGAAATGGGAAACAACAAACAGAAAAATATAGTAGAGAGAATCAACAAAAATAAACCTTGGTTCTTTGGAAAGATGAATAAATTGACAGACTTAGCTAGACTGACAAAGAATAAAAGAGAGAGTATAAAATTTTTAAAAAATCATAAATGGAATGATTTATGCCAAATCAGATTTATTTCTGCTGAAATAAAAATGATGATAAGAGGATACTATGAACAACTGTATGCCAATAAATCAGGTAACGTAGATGAAATGGACAGTTTCTTAGAAACTACCTACATTGACTCAAGAAAAAATTGAAGACCTCAATAAACCATTTACTAGTAAAGATACTGAATCAGTCATCAAAAACCCCGCAAGAAGAAAAGCCCTAGATCACATGGCTTCACATGGGAATTCGACCAAACATTCCAAGAAGACTTAATTCAAATTCTATTCAAACTCTTCCAAAAAATTGAAGAGGAGGGAACACATCATAATTCATTCTCCAAGGTTGACATAACCCTCATACTACAGGAAAAGAAAATGAGAGACCAATATCTTTTATGAATATAGATGCAAAAATATCAACAAAATATTTTCAAACAGTATACAACAGCATATTAAAAGACACATATACCATGATCAAGGGGAATTTATCCCAGGTATGCAAGTTTGGTTCAACACAAGAAAAATAAATTAATATAATGTACCACATTAACACCATGACAGAAAATAAAAACACATGGTCATCTCAATTGATGCAGAAAAAATATTTGACAACATCCAGCACCCCTTATTCATAAAAACACTTAGATCACTAGGAATAGAAGGAAACTTCCTCAATATGATAAAGGGCATTTTTGGAAATCCCAAAGCTAACATCCTGTTTTATGGTGAAAGACTGAAAGCTTTCCCTCTAAGATCAGGAACAAGACAAGGATGCCCACTGTCACCAGTGTTATTCAGCATTGCACCATAAGTTCTTGTTAGAGCATTTAAGAAAAAAAAAAAAAGACATACAAATGGAAAGGAAGAAGCAAAACCTTTCCTTTATGCAGAAGATATGATTCTATAGACAGAAAATTCAGAAATATCTGTGACGAAGCTCCTAGTGCTAATAAATGAATTCAGCAAAGTGGTGGGGTACAAGATCAACTTGCAAAAAGCAGTAGTGTTTCTATACAAAGACAATGAACAATTGAAAGAAGAAATAAAGAAAAAATTTCCATTCAAAATAACAACTAAAAGACTAAACTATTTAGGAAAAAGATCTAAACAAGGATGTAAAGGTCTTGTAAACAGAAAAGTACAAAACATTGATTAGAAAATCTAAATACATGGAAGGACAATCTGTGTTCATGGATTGGAAGTCTAAATATTGTTAAGATGTCAATTCTTTTCAAAGCAGTTTATAGTTTCAACACAATCCCAATCAAAATTCCAAAAACCTTCTTTGCAGAAATGGAAAGTCAGTCTTCAAATGTATATGATAGGGTAAGGAGCCCAAATAACTAAAGCCATCTTGAAAAAGAAGAAAGAATTTTGAGGACTCACACTTACTGATCTTAAAACTTATTACAAAGTCACAGTAATCAAAACAGCAAAGTACTGGTACAAGGACAGACTTATAGATCAATGGAATTAAACTGAGAGCTTAGATCAACCCTCACCTTTATGGCCCACTGATTTTTGACAATGTGGCAAAGACCACTAAAAAAAAAAAAAAAAAAAAA
>JAQZBX010002029.1:0-14275 GCA_029593785.1 Cabassous unicinctus | reverse complement strand
AGCAACAAAAGAAAAAATAAATAAATGGACATCATCAAAATTAAAAACTTTCGCATCTCAAAAGACTTTACCTTGAAAGGAAAATGACAACCTACACAATTGGAGAAAATATTTGGAAATAACATATCCAAAAAATGTTTGATATCAAGAATATAAAATGAAATCCTTCAACTCAACAATATAGAAATAAACAACCCAATTAGAAAATTGGCAAGTCTTGAATAGACAGCTCTCCAAAGAAGATGTACAAGTGGCCAGGAAACACTTGGAAAGATGCCTAACATCATTAACTAGCAGGGAAATGCAAATCAAAACCACAAGTTCAGGGGCAATGATTGACGAAGGAGGATGATCCATTGATGGGCCCTTGATATTGATGACTATGCTTGTGAGTCTTTGCTCTTGAAATTGAAACTTAGCCTAGTGTTGTGGGATGCCTAAGAATTGCCTCCTGAGAGCTTCCTTGTTGCTCAAATGTGGCCTTTCTCTAAGCCAAACTCAGCATATAAATGCATTTCCTTCCTCCCAGTGTGGGACATAACTTCTGAGGATGAGCTTTTCTGGCACTGAGGGATTACTACCAAGCACCAACTAGCAGTGCAACTGGAAAAAGACCTCAAATAAAAGGAGGAAAAGGTAAAGACAAATGAGTTTATAAGGCTAAGAGACTTCAAAGTGAGTCGGGAGGTCATGCCAGAGGTAACACTTATGCAAGTCTCAGCAGGATCTCAGTGACTGCCAAAATAAATACTACCTCAAATGATGGGGCTCCTGAAGTCTCTGGAGACATCCAGACACTATAGGCAGGGCAGAAAGTTCCAGAGTTTGGTGCCTTGCCAGTGGGCCCTACTTTGGAGTTTGTGCTCCTGAGAGTAACAGAGTTGGACTCATTTATGGCTTCTCTACACATGGCTCATCTGTCCCTTCTATTTAAACCTATACTTGGTGCTGGAGTTTGTAGGTGTACGTCCAAGAGACTAGAATCTTTGGACTGTCCATGTGCCAGCTGGGTCCTGAGCCTCAGTGGAGTTGCAATACCTACTCTCCAGTTCATTGGACTCACCCAGGACAACTAACAAGGAGGTGAGGATTGACAACCACCATACCAAGGAAACGAGAAAGCGTACAACTGCAAGCAAGAGAGTCCTATCAATCGGCTATATGTGATCAAAACCCCTTCTCGATTAGAGGTGGAGTGGACATCACCATCCCAGAATCCTCAGGTTGGGGAATGAACTATGGACTAGAGTGGACTTACTGGTATTCTACTATAGACTTATTGTGATTCTAGCAATGGAAGAAATTACAACATTGATGTGGAGGCAGTGGCCACTGGAGGCTCTGCGGGCAAAGGGAGGGAAAACAGGTGTAATAGAGGGGCTTTTTCAGGACTTGGGAATCATCCGTAATGGCATTGAAATGACAGATACAGGCCCTTTTATATCTTCCCATAATCTGCAGAATTGTGTGGGAGAGAGTGTAAACTACAAGATGAACTATGGTCCATGCTCAGTGGCAATGCCCCAGGATGCGTTTATCAATTACAATGAATGTGCCATACTAATGAAGGATGTTGTTTATGTGGGAGTGTGTGGGAGGTATGGGGAGTGGGCATATGGGAATCCCTATATTTTTTGTGTATCATTTGTGTAATCTAAGTATCTTATAAAAAATAAAAAATATATATATTAAAAAATAAAAATAAAGCATATGACAATATGGATTAAAAAAAAAAACACAACGACATACCTTTTCACACCCATCAGAATGACTGCTCATTGGAATGACTGCTATTAAAACAAACAAACAGAAATTAACAAGTGTTTGAGAGAATGTAGAGAAACAGAAACATTCATTCTTCTCTGGTGGCAATGTAAAATAGTGCAGTTACTGTGGAAGTCAGTATGGTGGTTCTTCAGAAAGCTAAGTATAGAACTATCACATCCCACTACTAGGTTTATCCTCAGTGGATTGAAAGCAGACTCAAACAGATATTTGCACACTCATGTTTATAGTGGCATTATTCACAATTGCCAAAAGATGGAGTTAACCCAAGTTTCCGTCAACTGATGAATGGATAAATAAAATGTGGTATATGCATACAATGGAATATTACTCATGTGTAAAATGGAATGAAGTTCTGATACATGCAGCAACGTGGACAAACCTTGAAGATATCATGTTGAGTGAAATATGCCAGACACAAAAGGACAAATATTGTATTACCTCACTGATTTGAAATGACTTGATTAAGCAAACTCAGGGTCAGAATCTAGAATATAGATTAGATTACTAGGGGATGGGGTCAGGATAGGGGGTGGGAAGTTAGGGTGTAAAATGTAAAGGGTTCCTGTTTTGAATGATGGAAAAGTTTTGGTAATGTATGATGGTGATGTTAGTGCAACACTGTGAATGTGATTAACAGAACTGAAATATGTATATCTGAATGTGATCAAAAAGGGAATGTTAGATTGTACATATAGTAACAGAATAAATTTTTTTAAAAAATTATGGAACTACACTATGCAAACACTGAACCTTAAGTTAAAACATGGACTATAGTTAACAGTACAGTGTTAAAAATGTGCAATCATCAATTGTAACAAGTTCCACATCAATGTAATATATTAATAATTGACTGGTGTATGGGAATCCTGTATTTTATGCATGATTGTCCTGTAAACCCCTAACCTCTCTAATAAAGGAAAAAAAAAAAGAATGAGCTCTTCAGTATTAGAAAAAAGTAATTCAAAAAGCTTATTTTATTGAGAGAAATGCCCATTTTATTCATAATAAAGCTATAGAATGATAGGATTGCCATTCACCTGACGTATGTCTACCAATTTATGATAACAGCATTATTTGTGAATAGAGGAGAGTAAAAAATAATTTTGTCATCACAATGTAGGAAAAGGAATTTCAGGTCCTTACAATTTAGCAAACCATATAGTTATCAACCATCTGAGTATTGATACATTCCACATTTGCCCACAAAATTGTTCAATTTTTAGCCAGCAGTTATAAGGTCATCTCTCAGCCCACAACAAATGGGCCAATTTTGCTATTTAAATGTGGCATATGCTCTCAGAAGTGTTGATTATTCAAAATACTGTCTTCCCAAGTCTTATTAAGCTTAAAAACTAAATTTTAATGGCCCCTTAATTTCTCTCTCTCTCTTTTTTTTTTAATCTTAATGGCTCCTTAATTTTAAGCCCTCTTAATAATGCAAATGTTTTAGTGCCGCTTACAAACACCATTAAATTTGATCACTAATTACTAATAACAGGAATGAAATTACCACCTGTCTTAGATACCTTAGATTTTGGATTGCACTTAATAAACAGTTGAGAATATTCCCTGTTGCTAAATATTTATTGGGAATATTTACATTCTGTTTTTCAATGAACTATTATGATTTATATTCTCATATATTCATTTGAAGGAAGCACACGATTTGAACCACTTTATGTCCTTCCCTATTTGAATTTGAAACAATATATGTAATATCATACATTTTTAAATCAGTTTTCAGTGTGAGACATCAGTTTATTTCATATATACATTGTTCTCTCTTTGTCTCAAAGGATACTGGCATGAGACAGCTGTTGGAGAAAAAGTGAATTTCCACGAAGAATATTCAAACTCACTGGATTAAACAACACAAAAAAGGATACTTTAAGTCGTATCTCTCATAACACACAAGTCTTTAAGGAGGTGTGAGTCCCTTGCTTCCATCTCACCTCCTTTGTGGGCCTGTGACCTATGCTGCTGCCGTAGGTGTGGCAGGGGTACTAGTCAATTTATACTAGATATTTGTTAAGAGAAAACTTTATCTCTTAACAATAGCGTTTTTAAGAGATAAAAATGCTATTTTATCTCTTATATAGCGTTTTTTAAATCAAAAATGACAAAACTTTGCCTAACATATTCCTTGAGTCAAAGGGAAAATAAGGCAGTTAAATTGGCACATTGTTCAGAGCTGCCAGCAACACCACTCAAAACCATCGCTGATGAATAATAATAGAAACTCTGGATTTGGGAAATTTTCACATTCATTGAGAAAGTGCTGTTCATTTTGGAGCCACACTGAAAAGGTGTGAGGAAAACTATGTAAAAATAAATATGATATAAAAATGTCAGAAAATCTTCTCCTTTGGCTCCAAGGTAAATAATCTTGGGATAAAACTGTCTTCTATCTTTGGTGACCCATGCAGTTTTTTATGTGGTAAATAATCATGGGATAAAACATGTCTATCTCTGGTGACCCATTCAACTTTTATAGTTTAATGCATAAGACATTGCCATTTACTTTAGAATTAAAGGCCAACTGAATTCTAGATTCAGTGGCTCTAATAAATTAAATGATTGCCCTTGAATAAATACAGATTTATTTTCTTAATATTTCAAAGTGCAGTCAAGAAATTCTCTTTATAAAGTTGACAAGCATTAACAGGGGAAAAAAAAAATACAAGGTAACCAGAAGATGGCAGCATGGAAGTTATTTAGAAATTTGATAGCTTGTAAGTTCCATTAAGGGAAAACAGCTTCTAGATTTTTGTAAATAGTATCTCGTTTCTAATCACAAAATTTTCTCAACATAGGAAACATAATTAAAAGAAAATGTTGTTAGGAAGATCTAAATGATAGCTTGACCAGAAAAGAATTACAAAGGAACAAAAATGGGTTCTTCATTACAAATAACGTGGAAGAAAGATGAAAGAGAGATGGTAGAGAGAGAATGTGAAGGCTCTTAAAAATTTGCTTTCAGAACATTTTAAATAAGCTTAATAGTACCCATTATGGAAAATAAGAGGCTGTTAAATCCCAAACATGATAAGCCCTGATATTGAAATAACCAATTAATTCCATCTAGGTTATTAGGAAAGAATTAAAGGTCATTATTATAATTGCATAGCTTCAAAACAAACTCCTTGAATTGAGCATCCTTAAAGTCCATTTCATTTTAAAATACACACACCTACAAAACAAAAATCTACGGTTCTATGAGCTTACAAATCTTTTATAGACCAAATATGTCCACAGTTTACAAAGAATACCAATATGCTCTTTTCATTTTCACAGGTGTAATCCCACTATAGCTTAACACAATGAACTGAAGATTTCTGTATTACTGGGGGAAAAACTCTTTTAAAACTTGAGCTGATAATCTGCATATTTGCAGCAATACTCAACATAATAAAATGATGACTCAAGAAAACATTTTCTATAGTGTCTGAAAAAATTGGTAACAAGATTTTAATATAGTAGAGATGTTGAGGAAAAAAGTAATGTATTCTACTAAGGACTGTTAAAAATAAAAGTCAGCACATTCATCTATTATATTTTACTCTTCATTTTATAATTTTTATAATATGACCTGACCTTCAGTCATCTTCTAAAATACTATAGGACCTGTTCAACCTGACCCCTACTTATCATGCTTGTCATAAGTCTAGTTAGGGTTTTCACATATAGTAGTGTATTGGTATAGATCCACTCATCCAAATATTCATTTATTCATCAAAATTTACTCATTTCCTATTGTAATAGTTGGTACCACTCTAGGCAAAGACTGAAACACACTATAAGTTTCGAACATGTGTTTTCGAAACTTATAGCAAGTAATATTATAGCAAGTAATAGCAGAAAATATAACTGAACTGGAAAGACAAACATTTTGTGTGAATATTGACATATTTGTCGTCATTAACAATAAGAATAATTGTTAATACACATTAGTTAAGTCCTTGTCATTTCTCTTAGTTTAGTATTATGGATGTAATAGTTAATCAAAAGGTATCTTTACACATATTAAACTAGTAATGAATCCACTGGGTGAAAATATCTATAAACGAGATTCCTCAAGTAATGAATTGCAGAATAGCCATCAAAACACTTCAGATAAAGCCACTGAAGAATTTAGGCAGAAGGGAAATAGTTTATTCTTTTCTCCTGCAGTGGGCAGCAAAGCTTCAGTTAGGTTTGAAGATTACTGAGAGAAAAGGAAACAATGAGCCACAGAGCAAAACAACTGCTAAAACAGTGGGTGGGTGTTAGTCTCAGAGATCCTGGAAAAGGTGGTGTCCAGGGTAAGAAAGCAAAATAGTTGTTGATTATGATAAGTGTTTTATCAAATGTTTTATCATATTTTTTTCTCATTTCTTCAAAGTGTCCAATATAGTAAGCCATAAAAGCAGTCACTTTTTATGGCTAAGCAAGTTGAGACTCAAGTAACTTAAATCTATGGACAGAGAACTAGTGATTAGTATGGTCAGGATTCTGAGCCAGATATTTCTGCTTCTACGTTAAAAGTAGAGAAAAGCTGGGAGTAGATCAGAAAGAGGCTCTGGCCTAGCAAGACCATCTCTCATCCTTTGGAGCTGAGAAATCATTTGTGTTATTTTAGTCGGTCCACAAAAATAGATGAAATATCAACCTAAATGCTTAACCTCATGTGTGAAGGCAAAAATAAAATTCAAGCTCATCCAGGGAATTTATATTCTAAGAGATATTTTAGTAGCCAGAATGGTTTATTTGTGTTAAATTTGATTCCCATTTATCTTGGTAAATTCCAACTTATGTTAAAAAAACTTATGAAACCATAGGTGAGATCATGATTGTTTTCCCCGCTATGGAAGGTCATTGCCTTATGAACAGAGAAAAACAGTGCAGGATGAGATACTTTGGAGTAAACACATAGTTACTTGGGTCCATTTATACCTTCTGAACTTCTTATATGACCTCCACTGCCCTCCCTATGCTTGGGTAGTGGCCTGAAAACCCCATTGGGGGTACAGAGTATGGAGACTTATCCACAGGCTGAGTCATTCTGCTTTAGGGGTCTGACCTTTTTTTGTGTGTGTCAGACCTATTCCCCTCAAGGAAGAAGGCCTTGTTCCTGGCATGTTCTAACACATGCCCTTTTAGATAGAATATATATAGTCATAAAAATATAAATAACTATGCAGAGTGGCCTACCTTAAATAATAAATATATGTAAAGGCAAGAAATGCTATAGGAGTCCGTCTATCCTTTCATCCAACAAGTATTTACTAAGTACCTGTTATGTGCTAGGTGCTGTTCTAGGTATCGGGAATATAGCAATTAACTCAGCTAAGGAACATGAATCAATTCCTGAAAACATTAGAGTCACTAAAGACTTTTGAAGCATGATATCAAAAGCACTGGATTCTTTCAGGAGAGTCTACTTTAGATCTAATTTTGACACTAGATGAAGACTACGAAAGAGTCACATAGTTGTACTCATTATTGTACATCAACTAAGGTGCACAAAACAATACGTCTACAAAACTTGGGCAAACTGGTTTATCATCTTACATAACATGCTATAAACCACAGGGAGCTCATCTGATGGCCATTTGGTCCTTTCTTTTCACCTCTACCGCTTTAACCCCTTTTTCCTCCCAATGTATTAGAATAATATCAAGAATTGTGTTCGTGGGATTCAAATAAAATCTGTTATCACCTTAATAAAAATGCTTTTGTAACTTATTTTCTCATTTATATGGCATTCTATCCTGTTAGAAAATATGGTCAGCTGCCAATTCTCAGTATATTCAAATATTTATAGAAGAATGAGAAAGTAACATATAAGAAGAAAACACCTTTTTTTGGAATATTATAACTTTATGGTGTATTTATACTTCATTTTATAAATTCCTGCTAATTATAAAAGAAAAGTGTTATATATTGCTCAAATTCATGTTTTCCTAATTTTTTCATCTCCTTTGGATCTCTTATCTTTCTCAGGTCTTTTGACCTCTTGTAATACATTTCTTTAATCCTCTTTTCTCTTACCACCTTATTTGGTGACCGAAATCTCTTTTACCTGACATTTTTTCAGTTTCTCTTCTCTAATCTCTTTTTAATTTTGAAATCACTGTTTAACTCTCTCTTTTCTTTAAGAAAGTATTGTATTCAGAAAACAGAATGTGAGGTGTGCTGAAAATAATTTACAGAGAATACTAATTTTACCAAGTAATTAAATTTTGAAACTATAAGAGAGTTGACACATTTTCCTGCTTAGTTAACATGAATAACTTCTAGATATTTATATTTACTTGTAAATCCTTATTTTTCATTTTTCTTCAGTCATTTGCCCATAATACTAATAGTATATGTGAGGTTCAGCTTGAGCACAACCAAAATTGTATGGCATTATACATTCCAATAACCCAGTTCCATGCCTCATAACCAAACCTGGGCTTTCTTCTAGAAGGTACTATAAATTTTCACTTTGTGAGTTGGCACTGGCTACCACTCAACAGTTTTACTTCTGTCAGTATCATTCTCTTTGTGCCATAATGTACTATTTTTGAAATGAGATATTTTATAAAATACTGAAGTGAAATAAGGGGAAAATAGAAAATAATTTTGCAATTAGAAACACTAAACTAATAAAATTAAGGTTAACATCAGAATCCCTAGATATACTGGACAACATAATGTGGTTTTAGAGTACCTACCTATTACTTCTATCACCCAGGGCTATTGCACTCAGCTTTTGTTCCTCCAATATTCTGTCTCCTACATTTTATTCACCAGGCTTAAAGTTCACATTGTAAAACATTTGTAATGTGATGATTTATTTATTTTTTTCTTTCTGCGTATGTGACTTCATACCATTAGATACAAACATAATGATGGCACTCTTTGGAGATTCTTGATCTTCTCTCATTGATGCTAACAAATATGTCAACAATTAATATAACCTCAAAAGACATGCAAATGTATCAACTATCCTCCAATAATATTTTTTAACATATTATAATGTGTTTGAATAGGGAAGTAAGATGTATATTATATACACAGTTTTTTATTACAACAGTCTCTCTTAAGCTATATTCATTGTAATAATCCTTTATCTTCTTCAGTACATGATGGATAATAGCAGCCATTAAATACTTGTTTTCAATTTGATGAAATAATAGACAAAATGAGGATTGTGGATAGGTAAATATGACTATAATAATAGAAAACCAATTTAAGCAACTGTGATCATTCTTATAATTGATAATGAAAATTGGGAAGAGTAATAGTCTCATCAATTTATAGAGAAGGAAAAAAGAACTACAATAGTGAATAATTATAAAATTCAACAAAATGGTGAAATTAGAATAATTTGGTAGCAACAAGAAAGTTTTAGAGTGTTTTGGCTTTATTTATATCACTGTCATTTTGAAGCTTTGTTTAACAACTCTAAAAATTTATTTTGAAATAATTTTAGACTAACAGAAAAGTTGCAAAAATAATACAAATACTTCACCTATACCCATCATTCAGCTTCCTTTAATGTTAACAATTTACATAGCAATAGTACAATGACCATGTACATTTGTAGAGTTAACATTGGTACAATAGTATACAGACTTTTGGAATTTCCCCAGTTTTTCTGTTATTGTACTTTTACTCTTCCAGAATTCATACCAGGATGCTAGGTTGCATTTAGTTGCTAATCTATGACAATTCCAAAGTCTGTCCTTACCTTTCATGACGTTCAGACTTTTAGTGACTAATGGTCAGCTATTGTATAGAATGTCTCTTAATTTGGATTTATTTGATATCTTCCCATGATTAGAGTGAGATTTATATATTTTTGGCAAATCACCACCCAAGTAATGGTGTTTCTTTCTCAATGAATCATATCAGGAGGTACATGATATTGATATAACTTATCTCTGGTGCTGTACTTAATTTAGGTGGTGTATGCTGGGTCTTTCCATTGTAAATTTACTTTTATCTTTGTAACTAATAAATATACTGGGAGAGACACTTTGAAACTATGCAAATAGCCCGATCACCTACTGATTTTAGCATCCACTGGCAATCGTGACTGAAACAATTATTACTGTGGTGTTTGTCTAATGATTATTTTGTATTTCCTTCATTCTTTCTACATTTATTATTATAGAATCAGCTTTTTGTAAGTAAGCAATAAGTTTTTAGGTAAAAACATTGTAGAATGAGTTAAAATTATTAAAATATTATAAAATAGCATTTGCTGTTAATATTGAACAGAAACAACAAAAGCATACTATCTCACATTTATTATTATTTTTTGTTTTACTGAGTATGGCATTTCTTATATTCTTTTCAAAGACCTTAGCTGTGTTGGATAAGAGTAATTCTCCAACTCATATTTTTAGGTAAATTATACTGTGGAAGTAATTATATTCACCCAAACCTCTGCCCACACGAAACACATTACATTTGTTGATAAAATTTAGGGATATATATATGTAGTTTTCAAAGATGACAATATGCATAGGCAATACATTTTGTCATTGAAATTTTCATCAGATATTATGCTAGCACAGCTCCATTAATGAACCAATACTCTGTAATTGCTTTGAATGATTCGATATGGTCTGTGAGGTCATTGATCTGCTAATTAAAAATTCTTGAAATAAGATGTGCCATGATGGTTTAATGGATTTGACTTCAGAGCACCCTAATGAAAATTTACCATAGCTTTGGAAGGACATTTGTAAAACAGGGAAAAAAGCAAGCATTAAAATGATTTCTAATTCTAGAATGTGAGAATTAGAATATTTTTTTAAAAAAATCATTTTCTCTCAAATATAGATTGTAGAGCCCATGGTTAGAAGTTTATTAACACCTAAGAAACCACTAAAAGCTTGTAAACATAAATGAAAATTATGTCATTAAGTTTTTACCCTAGTATATATACTTTAAAATTTTTCTAAGTATATTCTTTAAATTCCAACTATTTCTCTGATACATGAATAATTTGAAGTTGGCAAGGATATTTTCTAGACAGAGCTAGCTATTCCTAGAATCTGACTCTTAAAACTAAATGCATTATGTGTCAAAGAAAAATAAGAAATTTAACTTTTAGATGTGCAAAGAGCAATGTGGCTTTGGTCATCTTACAGGAAACCGTTTGTATTTTCATTTAGCTTTCTATGAATCTGTTTGATGACATACTAATGCAAATTACATTGTCATATTTTCCGACTTCTTCCATAGTTATTATTCAACTTTGCCTCAAACTTACCAAGAATTTCCTCCCACTATTTAAAGTCACTAATGGATTTGCAGCTAACCTCTGACTTCAGTCTCGGTCAGTTGCCTTCAGTATCGCTTGTGTATGCATTGAGCTGATAAGTACTGTGGTTCATTTTACTCTTGAGCAAACTGAGTTTAAGGGGAAAAAAAAGGAAAAAGGGAAAAAAAAACAGACTAATAATTACCTTAGTTTGAGGTGAAGGTGGTGAAAATCACTTGATTGCTTCCTAACACTTGGCAAGGCATAGTGAAATAAGGCTTTGCAGGGGCAGAGGATTCACAGTAGAAGGTATGGGAGAAAATAAGGGCTGTGACATAACTTTTTGGTGCTTTTTAATATGGTTTCCTTGGATTCCTGCAAACTATTTCATTGTGTTTTATCAGTCTGATAAAATTAAAATTAAATTGTACATCTTGGTGTAATTATGGATTATTTCCCACATCAGTGAGTATTACTCAACATTCCCATTGTCATCATTTCACATTACATTTTAATTTGCTAGTTCATCATGTATACCCTAATATATAAAGGATTGCTAGTCATGACTCAGTAAGTTACCAAAGCTTCTGCTCAAAAAGGAAGTCCAATGCAAAGAAAAGGAAGTTTCTACTCCTTGTATGTATAATTATTAGCTCAGATATACATTGCTTTGTACAATATGCTTATTAGAAAACTCATTTAAAAAGAATTATGCACTTTACTTATTACAATAGATTTTACAAAGATATTTAAATCTTTCTTTAATATTAGAGTAGATTATGGACATGCTTTTAGAACGCATGTGTTTATCTTGAGAAAGTATGTTTGCTCTTTGATTGCCAGACCTTTTGTTGCATGTGTGTGTGTGCATGTATCTATATGTGTTAGGAATATCTTGGAGGAAAGTAGTACTAGATGTTTGTGGTATTTTTTTCTCCCAAATAAGTATTCTAAACTTAAAATGCTAAAAATCAAATTCTTTTTTTTTTTTCCTGAGATGTGGGGGATTAAGCCAGCGCTCAACCACTGAGCCATATCGGGTCCCCTGAGTTTGTTTTTTCATTTGTTTGCTTGTTGTTTTCTTTGTTTTCAAAGGCACCAGGCACCAAACCCACACCTCTCATGTGGGAAGCAGACGCTCAGTGGCTTGAGCCACATCCCTCCCAAAAATCAATTACTTTTGATCATCTCAATTTATAGAAGGAGATCTGAGGCCCAGAGATAAGAGTGTATCTGCTTTTCCCATTTCAATTCCGTTGTTCTTACCATAATACAGAGTAGCCCTGATAGCATATGTATTTCAAAACATGAACTTGTATATGGCAAGGTACATGTTTGTATAACTACACTTCAGTGGTGCCCAGACTATCATTACATGGATAGCTCAATTTAAAAGTACTTTTTAGAGAATGACTAGAAAATTGATACCCTAAATTTGTGCTTTTCAAACCATAGGATAGGAGAAAGTATGTCCTGACTATTTGGGAAATGTGTGCATAAAATTAGCCGGCTATTATCTAGCTAATGAATGAGCTCTGCTGTCTGTTGTGCTATGAAGTGGAAGTGAGCAGTTGTTGGAAAAAGGATATAAATGGTGCTTTACAAGGCTGTATTGATCTTTCTTTTTGTTTTCAATTTAAGGTTTTGAAGAAAGTAATTTTAAGAAAGGAAAAAGTCTAGTGAAAGCTAGCATTTCTATTCTAACACATCGTGGTTGATTAGGTCATTAAAGTAGCATGTTCATTTTTTTGTTATGAGGTAATAGGGATAAAATATATTTTGGTCTCTGCATATGTAAAAAGAGCAACTAATAATAAATTATACTCTGAAATATATAGTTTATTCATTCTTCTATTCAATACATATTTTCTGAGTGCTTATTATATGTCAGACATTGTATTTGGTGCTGGAAAAGAGAAGTTAAAACAACGTTCCATCTGTTAAAGGATTCCCAGCTTTTTTGGGAAGAGATAGACCAGTAAACCAATAATTGCAGTATAAGGTTATGATACAGTAATTCAATACGTACAAGAAATACACAGATAAGCAGCAGGTGTCTATGCCTGAGAGAAGGTTGGAAAAGGGGATGATATGAACTAAGCTTTGAAGGACTTACCCTGAGTAGGAGATAAGCAAGTAGAGAAACAAGAAAAGTGTTTTTCAGGAACAGGGAACAGAATATGAAAAACACAGCATATTCATGGAACAGAAAGTGGTTTGGTTTTTCTGGGACAGAAGTGTGATGTGAGTGAAAGGTAGAAAATGAGACTGTGAGCCAGGCAGGAGTAAACGAAATGCTTATACCAAGAAGTTTATATATTGATGTATAGGTGATCTTTTTTAGGACTTTAGTGGGAGAATGACACAAACAGAATTTTCTTTTATGAATTGTAGAATGGAGGATTGATTGGATGAGAATAATATTGAAGGCAGGGGCATCAATTAGAAAAATGTAGCCTCTAGATGCTATATGAACCTCCCTCTACCAATCTTCTCCCCAAGAGAAAGTTTAGTCATCGAATCATAGAAATTCAGAGATGAGTGAATCATTAGATTGCAATTCTAATTATTTCATTCTACTGTGAAGGAAATGAGGTCAAACAGGTTAAATGATTTGCCCAAAGCCAAAGAGTTTCAACAAAACTAGAATTTAGGGCCCTGGTCTCCTCACTCTTAGAATATGTGGATTAAAATTCACAAAAAAATCTCTCTTCAGCTTCAGAGCAATATTTTAACTAAAACATTAATGATCTGTCTGTGTTAACAGTACCGTAAAACAAGTGACCTTCACGGACAAAACTCTCTGTGGTTAAAATTAAAAAGACAATGGAAAATGGGATCTGATTATTAATGTAATTAGTTTATGATCCAGGGGGTGACAGATCCATAAATGCCAGGTTTTGGCCGAGGATAATAAAGCATTCAAATCTGCAAAATAATACTCAAGTCCTGCTCTCAGAAATAATGAGGAACCTGCTCTCTCCATCCTGCCTCCTTGTGAGGTGCTAATGCAACATTCTGAATAATAATGCAGAAAGCCAGCATAACATCAGCGCTGCTGTAGCTCCACGTTAATTCCAATATTACTTTATATCCTTTTGCCACAGATTCTGGTTTAATGAAGATTGGACGTTTATGAAAGGCTATCATATATAGGACAGAGAAAGAATAGCGTAACTAACCCTTCTTGAAGATTGCCAGATTTGCAAACGTGTTCACAAACCTGGGGTTAAAAAAAAAAAAAAA
>JAQZBX010002028.1:36803-76054 GCA_029593785.1 Cabassous unicinctus | reverse complement strand
TATATATATATAAAATAACATTTATGTAAGCAAATGCACATATATTCATATGTATTTATATATCATTTTACAAATATTGGTATGTATTGTGAAAAATTTTTATTTTTACCAACAATAAAAAAAAGATTAAAAAAATGAATTAGACTGTCTATAAACATTGTACAAATATAATCCCAGTCCACAGGAATCAGATACCACCACAACCTGTGCCCTTTATTATGGACTCCCAATATCATCAGAACATCTAAATGCATCCAGAGTTTCTTGCTGGATCTTGACTGCAACTGATACTTTCTCCAGGATTGGTCCAGTCCTATCTATACATTCCTCTGACATAGACCATATTATCCAGGCCCAATAAGACCATATTTGTTTCCTGATTGGGTTTCCTAAGCATATTGCATTGGATAACAGCCCTGAATTCTGACCTAAGCCTCACATCAGTGGCCCAATCATTGGATATCCAATGGACAAAGCATTCTCTTAAGTACACACAAGTCACAGGTGTGGTTGAGTATTTTGATGGCCAGTTAAAGGAAAGACTTAAATGACTGACAGACAGGCACAAGATAATCCTAGTCTGGGATACATATCTCAGGCAAGGAATCTGGAATCTCGGTGCAGCATTTCCTTGAATTGGCACTTCTCAAATGCACACTTTGCTGATCAGAATGTCTGTACAACCCACTTTCCTTCAATTGTACACACTTCTTTATAGCTATTGGCAAATTGTTCTCAATGAGAGGCCCTGAAATTACCTTCCATCCCCTCCAATCCCTATCTAAGACTCAAATAGATGAGAGAGTAAGATATAAATTAAACACCAAGGGCTGGAAATTATACAAGCCTATTTTAAACCTTTTTTTAATTAAGGATTTTGTGACACTCAATTCTTAAATAAGGTTTGTTTTTTTGTTACAACAGGTATGAAAATGATTTCCTGTAAAAATTGTTTCTTTTCTTTTGCATCCAAATTTTCTTGAAAAAAGATCTAGATAAGAGTGGGGAAATATATATATATATAATTTTTATTACAAATGAGACACACTAATAAGAATAAGAACAAACAAGCATCTGACTATGTGCTGATGAGTGGGGCACATTAATGATATTTTTTATAAAAATGCTCTTAGAAACTTTGCCCTTCTCCTTAAGAAAACATCCTCATGCTTCTTTTCAAGCTGTTGTGTGTGTTTGTGTTTGATTAATTGCTAAGGTCACACTTGACAGTGTTGACTATGCGACAATGGAAATAGCTTGAAGTCTTGAACTTTTCCATATAAAACACCTCCAGATGTCATCCACAATTGTGAGACAAAGAACTGATGTCAAGGACTATCAAAGCTGTTTGAAACTGACTATCTCAGGCAGTTGTTTGGGACTAAACTAAATTATTGTGAATGGACCGGGAACACTAGGATGAGACCCCATGGTGGGAGTTCATGTTGGTCACCCAATAAGTGTAAATGCCTAATTGATGTTTTCCCTGCTTGGCATGTCTAACATTATAGGCTCTTTTTTTCCAGGAGGACCACATATGCTCTCTGAGATTGTACTTCTATTTGTATTCTGACTGTTATGACACTATCTTAGCCAGGACTTTAACTTGCTTTCTAGAGCTGTGCTGTACATCAATCAATGTCACGGCCAGGTTAAAAATGTTCATATATAAAAATTTAAGGAAGAATATACCTGGCTTCCTAAAACAGACCCAACAGATTATGATATGTTTTCCTGGTTTGGCAATAGTTGATACGCATGTCTACAATCAAATCTCTAGGATTTATCAACCTAATTAGAGCAGTTTTGTTCATAGACTCAGTCTTCTCTTTCATTAGACTAATGAGGTGTTTTCTATAAATCTTCTTAATGTGTCAGCCATTCAGGTCCATGATGGAGTAGCCTATGTTTATTGCTCAGATCCTGGAATATCAAAGGATGGTGTTGAGGAACTCAGGTCCTGGTTATAAATCTAGATGTGATTTTTCAAGCTTGACCATAGGCAATCACAGGGATTTTCTCAGCATGCCACACAGGGGAAAACTATCCCCCCCAAACACACAGAATTTTTGCATAGCCAAGGCATTGTAATCTCTGAAAGGAGTAGTAGCCAAGGACTCAGGATCCCCTGGTCAGGCATGATCTTGTACATATCTTCATTCCTATCCCAGGCACCTCTTTCTTAGTCCTCCTTATCAGTGGCCCAAAACCAAAGCCTTCCTCAGGTGCCTAAGCTGATATATTATTGGGGAGAAAATGATAGAGACATTGAGGACATTTTCTTAAATCTGACTTCTAACTCCTAGAACTACTACTTGTCCCTTTTCCTAGTCCAAAGTTCCATAAAATTACAGAATCTTTTTCTTCAAGGCTCTCACAGCAGTGAGACAACTTCTTTTTTGCACTGATAGATCTGATTGGCCACTGCTTTTAACTTTCCTCAGTTTACTCTCTTGGGTTTTGCTATCACAGTACATGATTAAAGGCTATAATGTATACTTCCATTTTGGCTCTGACTGTTTTAATTGGCTACTTTTGAACCTGACAGCTCAGCTTTACTTTCTCGCCACTCAACTCAGTTTAGTGCAAGACAATCTCAAAATTATAAATTTCCTCTATTTAAAAAAATCATACAAATTAGCTCTCAGTTTAATTCACTTCTTCAGTGGATAACCAGAGCCTAAGACATATTTTCCTTGGTATTTACTACTTCCAAAATCATAATTCTGTCAAATAAAGTAATTCTATCCAATATTTAATGACTATATAATTTTGTCCAGACTTATTCCCTAAGCATTATCTACATATTTTAATGAAAAATATCCTTTAAAATTTCTACATCATAAACTCAAACATTTCCATGTGTTTTCCTTGAAGCATTTCAAGTCATAAAATAATTTTTTCAACTTTAATTATAATTTCCAAATATAGTTTATATTACATTCATCTGAATTTAAGTCATGCAGATGCAGAAATAAAAAAAGATAGGATATAGACTGAGGCAACAGTATAAAGGGCAGAGACACATGCAACCTCGTATAAGAATACTTAATATGACGCATGTACTATTCAGTAAACAGATCTCAGAGAGTTGAATAAACATATTGAATAAAATAAAATTTCACTTCTATCTTTCACCATTCAAAAATGAGTTCAAATAAAGACAAAATATGAAAATCACATTATAATTATTTTAAATACCAACAGGATATTTTCTTCAGTATATCAGCATAGATAAGGATTTCTTATACAAAATGTAAACAAAAACCACAATGTAAAATATCTGATTATCTTAGAGTTGAATGTATCACTTCTTCAAAGCATATAGAAAACCACAAAATTTTATATAACAGATGAATGAAAGAATATGCCTCATAAGTTCATGGAAGAGGAATTCTAGGTTAACAATAAAGTACATTAATAGTTAAAATCACAATCAGGTATGTGTGTTTGTGCATATATTTTGTGTTTCTATACTTTAGCACATTTGAAAAATTTAAATATCTAACAACATAGAATATTGATACAGAATCTGGGCAAAAAGAAATTACAGATATTGCTGATGTGGGTTTTAATTGATACAACTTGCTTAGAAAAGAGTATGGTATTCAATCAATCAGCTTATTTTATGTTATACTTTATTGAATCCTCAATTCTCAGTGCAGCTTTAGTTCTCAGTCATGTTTTATATATATTAATACATTTTTGTGTTGGTTACTGTTTCAGCTCTGGAAGCCAACTTGATAGAGAAGGCTCTATCCAAGTGTCAAAGAGAAAATAGGTCATGACAATGCATAACTCAGCTCTTAAAGCCTCACTTTTCATTTCCTTTATCTTTGTGTGATATAAGTTTCCTTTATGGTCAAGCTTTCTGACAAAAGGTTACTGAAGCACTTTCTTCTTATAAGGAGGAGCTTTAATATATTAAGAATAATACATTATAATTCATACTCTGCCCCACACAATTTTATAGGTTATGAGAAAATGTATAATGGCCTGTATCGATCATTGCAATATGATGCAAGAAAATTACAATGTCCCATAAATTCCCCATGTTACACCTATTCTTACCTTTTCCTCCCCTCAGAACCTCTGGTGGCCACTGCTTTATAGCAATGACAAAACTTCTATTGCTAGAATAATAAGTCTATAATGATAGCAATACTTCACTCTGTTTTCATCAATTGTGACAAATGTACCATGCTAATGAAAAATATTGTTAATGTGGGAAAGTGTGGGAGGGGGAGGGGTGGCATATGGGAATCCCTATATTTTTTATGTAAGAGCTTTGTGATATAATGCTGCTTTAAAAATAAAAAAAAAATACTAAAAAGAATAAAACAAATTACCTCAAGTATGCTTTATTAAATTTAATGATTTGTATGGTGAACAAAAATGGGCCCATGCTAATTACTGTTATTGTTGGACACTGAGACTAACAGTCAAGGTTTCATGCAGAATTTAAAGCCACAAAGCTGATAACATAAGAGCAAAGGGAAATATTGTTACTGCTAAATGTTGTAGTTAATTCTTTAAAAATTGGGTCACTCCCTCTATTCTCATTTCCAAGCATTATAGTTCTATTTTCTCCCCTAAGGTAGAAAAAATGTGCATTGTCTTATGCTTCAGGAAGATGGCCCACACCTTCTTAAATGCTTATTATTTGAGCAGCAACTCCTGGTGATCTCTTTGTCTTACTGAAGCCTTAGCACGCAACTGTGTGACAAATGACCATAGGACTAGAGAAAAACTTGTGAACTGGATTTTACTAAATCACTAATTTATAAGGAGATTTTGTACTTCTTGCTCTGACAAATTAAAAATGTAAGTTTTCTAATTTCTAGGAAGATGGGAGGAGATGTTACTAACTTGGAGTACAGAGATCAACTAAATCTGAAACTATCACTGTAATATGGTAATATAGGAGAGAATTGTAAAATAAAGACAAATGCTCTAGAGGTCGCAGCAGGAGGACCTGAGTTTCTCTAAGTATCAAATGACTGTAATCCAACCATGCTTCATCTATCTATCTATTAAAGATTTCAAAGTATTTTTAAAATTTATGATGTAATCCAATCATCTTTATTTCAGAGCTCTCCTAAAAATCTTCAATGTACTCTTAGTCTAAAGTAAATGCATTTATTTCTTATCCCAATTAAGGCACAATCAAAATTCTATTAAAGAAATACAAAAGTTGTAAACATCAGATGTGAAGACATGGGAAATTTACATGGACTAATATTTATAAATTTTGGAAGACAACAGATGAAAACTGGTGTCTAATAAATGGAAGAAGACGCCTTGGGTGATTGTATATGTATTAGTCAGCCAAAATGGGGCTGAAACAAAATACCAGAAATCTGCTAGGTTTTGTAAAGGGTATGTATTTGGGGTAGTAGCTTGCAGTTACCAGACCATAAAGCATAAGTTACTTCCCTCACCACAGTCTGTAGCTACATGTTAGAGCAAGATGGCTGCTGATATCATCAAGGGTCCAGCCTTCCTCTTCCTCTTAAGGCTCTATGGTCTCAGCTTCTCTCAATACCAGCTTTAAGTTCAAATAAGTCTCATCTCTGGAGCTCATTTCTCTTTGCACTCAGGTGCTCTGCTCTCTCCACAAAGCTAGCTATAAACTGTCAGGCAAATGGCTCATCTCTCTTCCCAAGGCCTGTGTCTAATTGAGCCTTCTCTCTTTCCTCATGTATCTGCTTGTCTGTATATTTATTTCCTAGGGATCTACCTCCTTTCTCTGTGGTGCTGTTTCTCTGTGAGTTCCTGCCAACCAATTGGGCAGGGACTCAATGTCCTACTGACATGGTCCATTCAAAGCCTTAATCATTATTTAATCAAGTAAAAATGAAACCTCTGAATCCAATAAAATCTAATATGCTCAGAGGAACAGACCAGTTTAAATACATAATCAATATTTCCTTTTGGAATTCATCAATAATATAACACCACATTCCACCCTCTAAATTCCAAAAAGAATTAAAATATTCAAAAAACCTTATTTCAGTAGCAATACTAAGTACAAAATCATATCACAATCAGTTTATGAAAATACAGTTTTTCTTGGAGCAAAGTCTGATGACCTCTGGAACTTACAAAATCATTTATCTGCTTCCAATATACAAATGGACAGACAAAGGATAGATATTTGCATTACCCGAAGGAGAAATTGGGAGGGAAACATGAGTCATGGGTTTTCCGTAGTTCAGAATACCTGCAGGGCATACCCCATTCAATTTCAGTGTCTTAGGCTCATTCTTAAGAAGATGGTTTCTTCTACCTGGAGCCTCACAAGGACTCAACCTTTCCACAGGCTTGCCAAACGGTTATTTTCTTTGTTCCACCCTCATCAAGCATCTGGATGTCAACCAAGTTCCAGATCTCAACCTCCAAGAGCACTGGGGTGGTTGCCACACTTTACTTAATCTTTGGGATAGAGTATTGACACCCTAGTATAGTAAAGTGAAAAGAACATCCTCCCTAAACATTGGTATACTGGCCCAACCCTCTCAGAGCAAGACATTTGTGGCCTGGCCTTCCCTAATGCATGGGGGACAGATCCAACCTTCTCAGACCTATGGGTGGTGACTTTAACCTCCCTAATCCTTGGGTATTGTGTCCACCCTCTCTGTACTCTGGGGTGGCAAAACTCTCCACAAACATTGGGTGGAAACATTCACCCTCTTCAACAGCCAGGGCAAACTCCCTCTCTGTACATATGCATGATATTCTTCTTTTGGCCTAAGGCAATGTCTTAATTCCAGATCTCAGCTTCCATGGTTTTCCTCTTAAAGCTGTTTCTCCTTCAATCTCTCCTTTCCATGTCCCTCTTAGTCCAAGCTGACCGTGGTTTTGTTAATACAACACTCTCAAAAAATTTGTTGGTTTAGCATGCAAGAAGCAGATGTCCAAGCTATCAGACAGTAGGACTTTCCACAAGTCTTTCCTAGGTAACTGCATCTTCTCCTTATTTACAAGTCCCAAGTTTAGGTAAGTGTTCAAATGAGGCACTATCATCTGGAAGCTTGATGTCCAGAGACTTGGAAGTTCCAGAATCAGTTTTTGTTTTCTTTACACCCAACAGTTTAGTTCTTAGCTTATCTCTCTCCTCTATCACTTTGCTATAAGCTCCAAGGAGAAACCAATCCGTATTTGGAAAGTTCTTCAGCAAAATGCCCAGGCTCACCATTTTCAAATTTTGCCTCCCATATAATATCAGGAATCATTCTTTCTAAGTTCTCTGCAACTTTAAAACATGGATTGCCCTTCCTCCAGTTTCCAATAATAGTTTCATTTACTTCTAAGCCATCATAAAAAGCCTCTTTAGCAGTCATATTCCTATCACTAGTTTCTTCAAATCAAGTAAGACTTTTTTCATCAAGCATCTCATAATTCCTCCAAAAAATACCCCTCACCCATTTATAAAACTATTCCAGCATTTTGGTAATTACAAAAGTATGACCCACACTCTCCGATACCAAATTCCATATCAGTCAGCCAAAGGGATGTTGATGCAAAATACCAGAAACATATTGGGTTTTGTAAAGTGTATTTATGTGGGGTAGAAACGTACAATTACCAGGCCATAAAGCATGTTACTTCCCTCACCATAGTCTACTGCCATGTGTTGGAGAAAGATGGTTGCCAACATCATCAAGGGTCCAGCCTTCCTCTTCCTCTTAAGTCTCCATGGTCCCAGCTTCTTCCAATATCAAATGTAGGCTGGGATAAGTCTCTTATCTCTCCCAGGGCTCATTTCCCTTTGGACTCAGCTGCTCTGCTCTCTCCTTGAGGCCAGTTGCAATCTATCAGGCAAAAGGTTCATCTCTTTTCCTGGGGCCTGTGCCTAATGGAGCCTTCCCTTTTTCCTTACATATGTGCTTCTCTATGTATTTACTTCCCAGGGCTCCAGCATTAAAACTGTCACCTTCATTCTCTGTGGTGCTCTTTCTCCATGAATTCCTGTCCACCAAGGGGACAGGGACTCAACATCCTTCTGACATGGCCCAATAAAAGCCTTAATCATTATTTAATCAAGTAAAAGTGAACTTTCTGAATCTTATAGAATCTAATATGCCTAGAGGAACAGACCAGTTTACATACATAATCAAATATTTATTTTTGGAATTCATAAACAATATCCAACTGTATATATAGAAGCAAAATAAGTGATAGAGGCTGTTGGTTATCCTAAAATTCAGAAATATGAAGCCATCGTACATTGATATTTTGCTTGCAGAAGAGTCAATTCCCTTAGTCTCACTCTGCTAATAATTGAAACACTTAGCAGACAGATAAGCTCAGGCTTAAAACTATCTAAGGAGTCCTCTATATTGAAATATAAACTGAAAAAAATGATGAAAGGAAACTTTGGGTAGCATTTGTGAACAGAGGCCTGAAAAAAAGCGACCTGCAACAAGGCATAAAGGAAACCACTAAATCTTATCCTGTCCCAATCCTACATATCATTAAACAGAACTCACCAGGCAATTACCTCCAAAGTGCAGAGATCATTATCAAATAACAATTATATCAATCCTAATTGTGGGCAGACATCTCAAGACTACAAAGCCTTGGCAGAAATACAGCTTTTGAATGAGAAAGAGCTAAACAAACATTTTTAAAAGACCTCAAATATAATGAAACAATTAAGGGGACTGTGGGACATTTTAGACTTTCCTGTTAACATACTCAAACAGTTAAGTGATGATTTCATGTCTATATTATGCTATGTGAAAAATAATTTGCATACTAAAGAGAATTTAAGTAAGTGAATATATATAAATATATAATCAAGCATTTAAAATCATCTGACATGTTTGAATAGATCTTGAAGAAATTTTCTTATACTATATAATTTAAAAACAGATATGAGGAAATTAAGGAAGAAATAAATGATCATCCTGATTGTGATATAATAATTAAATTGGTGATTGCATATTTAACAATCATATGTATAATGAAAAATTTTTCAGGAAAGGAAAACTAGTGTCATGACTGATATGGTGAACCATATTCTGTGAACATTTATTAATAACACTCAGAATTTTCAATATAGAAGTTCAGAAATTCATAAAATCCATAATTATTTAATATCAAGAAAATAAAAGAGGTAGAATCAGAAGAGTTTTAGAAATTTATCAGGACCCCAATAATTAGAATTTAATGGATCTCAATATTTATATATCTGGAGAAGATAACTTGGTCATAAATTCTAATCATGCATATAAATATTTATATTTTATATAACTATAAACACATTCAAATATGGAAAACTTTAAATATGTAACTTCTACCCTTTGTAATGTTAGTTGAGTACAAATTTGGTCTGTGTTCTTTTTACCCAGGAAAAAACCATGTAGTTGAGACTTGTAGAAACAGATATATTTTAAAACACAGATGAAGGATTCCTAAATTGTTGAAATATTGAGCTAATTAGCATATATTTCAAGTATTGGAGGAATATGTGGAAATTTTATTTGATGACAAAAGTATTGTGATCTTCATTAACTGCTTTCTTCTGCTTATAGTAATAGAAAGTGAGGTTGATTTTTTCATTGTAGCTGTTGAATTTTTAAATAAACATAAGTTCTTTAATACTGAGCATTTCCTAGTTTATGAGTTTTAAAGTTCTTCAAAGAATTCATTCATGAGCTATCTAAAGACTAATACACTATTTTGCCACCAGAATTTAGGCTCAGCCCTTAACATTTAGAAAAAATGAAACACTTTCCATATTCAGACTATAAAGATTTTATCTTATTTGTGGGAGAATGCATCACATAGTATAATAAATATCTGGTGTTCTGCAGGCAAAATCTAATCCCATTTATTGCCATGACTCACTTCATTTTGTAAAATTAATAATTATATGATATCAAGAAAATAAAAGAAGTAGAACCCGAAGAGTGTTAGAAATTTTTTAACTACTTATTCCTTGTTTTTCAACATGAAGAAAGGTTAAATGAATCAGGCATGACATTCATCATTTTATCCAGAGCTATGGGAGAGAACAATAGCTACCAAACTACATTCTGTATTAAAGGGCAGGAATTTGACTTTGCCTTTTTCATGAGGGAAATGCTTCAAGGGTTCCAACATTAGAACATGCTTTAGGCTATATCTTTATTTCCTCAATTCCAGTTTTATCTGTTATAATCACTTTATTAATTATCCCAGACCCAACTATATTATTGAGTCCTAGGAGAGCAATTTAAACAGTAGGCATCCCTATCCAAAAAATAATCAACTTTACCTTCTAGTGTGGCAGAATTCAGTACCTTTAATTATCTAAATTGTGTAGACCCAGTTATGGTAATGATATAAAAGGTGTGGTCTTCTCTTTACAATGCCATACATTACCTTAAGTTTAAAATCATGCCAAATATTTTCCAAAATATTTTGACACTATTGAAAATATTTTCAAGTAAGCATAAGTTATATAATTATGATATTGAGTATGGGAAACTACAATAAAAAGATATATAGTTCACTATCAGATATGTAAACAAAACCAAAGTACACAACAACAAAGCACTAGATATTTACAGGAATAGATTCAATTTTCTTTCAGTGGTATCTCATAATTTCATTTTTTTATAATTTTGTATTTTTTAAAAGATACTTAGATTACATAAATGTTGCACAAAAAAATATAGGGATTCCCATATGCCTCACTCCCCACACCTCCCACATCCTCATACATAAACAATACACTTAATTAGTGTGGCACATTCATTGCAATTGATAAACACATCCTGGGGCATTATTGCTGAGTATGGACCATAGTTCACATTGTATTCTACCCTCTCTCCACACAGTTCTGCATGTTATGGGACAATATGAAATGGCCTATATCTGTCAATGCAATGTCATTCAAGATGATTCCCAAGTTCCAGAAAAGCCCCCATATTACAATGTTTTTTCCCTGTCCCTGTGCCCAGAGTCACCAATGGCCACTTACTCCACATCGATGTTGTCATTTCTTCCATTGCTAGAATCACAATATGTCTATAGTAGAATACCAGTAAGTCCACTCTAGTCCATGGTTTATTCCCCAATCCTGAGGATTCTGGAATGACGATGTCCACTCCACCTCTAATTGTGAAGGTACTTTGATCTCATACAGCATATGGATAGGACTCTCTTGCTTGTAGTTGTAGGCTGTCTTGTTTCCTTGGTATGGTGGTTGTCAATCCTCAACTCCTTGTTATTTGTCCTGGGTGAGTCCAATGAAATGGAGAGTAGGTGTTGCAACTCCATTGAGGCGCTGGGCCCAACTGCACATGGACAGTGCAAAGATTACAGTCTCTTGGACATACACCTACAAACTCCAGCAACAAGTATAGGTTTAAATAGAAGGGACAGATGAGTCATGGGTAAGGAAGCCATAATTGAGTCCAACTCTGTCACTCTCAGGAGCATAAACTCCAAAGTAGGGCCCACTGGGATGCACCAAACAGTGGTGCTATCTGCCCTGACCATAGGACCTTGATGTCTCCATAGCCCTCAGGAACCCCACTATTTGGGGTAGTACCCACTTTGGCAATCTATGAGATCCTGTTGAGTTGCATATAAATGTTACTTCTGGGCTTATCTCTTAACTCACTTTGAAGTCTCTTAGCCATACAAACTCATTTGTCTTTACCTTTTCTCCCTTTCATTTGAGGTCTTCTTCCTGTTGCAATGATAGTTGGTGTTTCCTAGTAATCCCTCAGTGCCAGGAAGGCTTATCCCCAGGAGTCATGTTCCATACTGAGGGGAAGGTAATACATTTATATGCTGAGTTTGGCTTAGAGAGAGGTCACATTTAAGCAGCAAGGAGGCTCTTAGGAGGTAACTCTTAGGCACCCCACAACAATAGGCTTAGTTTCAATTTCAAGAGCTCATAAGCATAGTCGTCAATATCAAAGTCCCATCAATGGATCATCTTCATTCAACAGTCATTGTCCGTGCATTTGGTGGACTGTTGCTGCTCCATTAGAGAATGTGGCAGAGCTCCACAGTATGGGAATTCAATATTCTCTTGCCTATTGTGTGAGTCTCCTCCCACTGTGACAATGGCCCATGAAGAGTTGAACATATTTACATACCTTATATGTAAGCCCAGGTGAACTTCCTCCCATGTAGCTCCCATCACTGACACCCCACATGAATGATCCTCCCCTGCCCCAGTTGTAGCCCTTCTGTGATCCAAAGCTTCTTCAAAAATGAAATCAATAAAATATCCAAGTACAATTAATAGGAAAATGAAATAATAATGGTAGGTTTAAATCTAAGAAACAAAATACATTAAAAAAATTTAAAAACAAAAATAAAAATATTAAAGATAGGAATATTAAAAAATGAAAAATATTACAAAAAATTTTTTGAACATTTTGCCTTTTATCCCTATAATATCTAATGTCCTGTATTTACAGTGACAATTTCTTCCAATTTAAAAACATGTATCAATCATATATTGAACATTCTTCAATTTTTTTAACTTTTAAAAATTCACTTCTCTTTCAAACTTTGTTTTTAAGTTTATTTAATGAAGAATATCCCTCCTTGCAAACTCAAAATATTTGTTTAACATTCTGCCTAGAGTATTGTTAATCTCTTTGTTCCTAAGACTATAGATGAGGGGGTTTATATATGGAGGCACCACTGTGTAGAATATGGCTATTGGAAGATTTTTATGAGATGCTTTATATGCAACAGGACTAAGACAGCAATCAATCCAGAAATGGCAAATAAAAGGAGAATTGCCTATTGTGGGGTACAAGTGGATAGGGCTTTGTTATCGGCTTCCACAGACTGCATGGTAAGCATCATTGAAACATATTAAAGTGTGATATAAACAAAAAGCCACAGCATATTAAACCCATGACAGCAATTATAAATAGGATGACAGAGTCAGAAAACCAAACATCTGAAGATGAGATCCTTAAAATCTGTGGTATATCACAGAATTATTGATGGATCACATTGACCTCTGTGAAGGGAAGTCTGAACATGGTTCCTGTGTGGATAGTGGAATACACCAACCCACTTGCCCATGAACTGCCAACTGCCTGTATGCACAGACGTGGGGTGATGATGAGTCCATAGTGAAGAGGGTGGCAAATGGCAACATAGTGATCATAGGACATCACCACAAGGAAGGCCAACTCTGTGGATATAAGGAAAATAAAAAGTAAAATCTGAGCAGCACATGCTGGAAGAGAAATCAATTTACTTCCTGTCAGAGAATTCACAATCATTTTGGGAACAGTAACTGAAATGCAGCAAAGATCTATGAGGGATAAATTGCCTATAAAAAAGTACATAGGAGTGTGTAAAAATGGTTCCATTACAATGACAACAGCAGTTAGAAAATTTCCGGTTAGAGCTCTGAGATAAACTACCAGAAACAGGGGACCTTGCAAGACTTGCCCCTCACGAGACCTTGTGATATCCATGAGGATGAATTCTGTGGTTATGGTGATATTGTCCATATTTGTTTATATGTTGCAGTATTCCTAGAAGTCAAAGTATAAAATATGATCATGCTAAAAATCAAACTGGAGACAGACCACACTACCTTCAAATAAAATGTAATCTTTACACTATTTCTGTGTAACATCTATCAAACTCCACCTGAACACATCCAGTGATTATTTTATTATTTTCTTCAAAATCAAAAGGTATTACCAGACATGCTCTGTAAGAAATTGTCCATATCAGCTAGTGTGTCTTAACACTCCATAAATCTTACTGATTCTCTTCTGCTGCCAGGGGCTTAGGATGATATCCATTGTCTGTCTTTCTTGGTGGCATGATCTAGTTTTTTTTCTATAAAAAAGTTAATGAATGACTCTGAGGTTTTTCCCTGAATGGTGTTAATTGAAATGAGACCATTTTTTCATTTCAATTTTATAAGACATATGTGTTTGTCTTTTCTTTCTTCCTTTGCAGCATCATCTTTAAAAACAGTGTGATTTGAATCAGAATCTATTCAATTCCATTTCTCTTAGGTAGTGTATAGCCCCTGAATGCCCTCGCTGTCTCTCTACTTCACCTCCTCATCTGCACACAGTATCTAAGAAAAACATCCCATCTTACACTACCTCTCCAAAATGCATCCTTTCACAGTGAGGCAGTCATTACAATATTTAATAAGACTAATGGTCTGCTTAGATATCTGTCCTACATGCTGAAATCCAGTAAAAATTGCTGATATCTGCTCATTCAAAAATATCTATGCTAACTTCAAGTGATTTAATTTTGTTGTCTTGAAGCATTTCAAATCATTAAGAAAACTAGTTTAAAGTCCATTATTTTTTCATTTCAGAAGATAATTTTATTGAGTCAAATTTCAGTATTATAACATTTCCATTTATGGAAAACCTAAAACTGAAGGTTTATAACTATAAAAATTTATAATTTGCATTTTATTAACTTTTCTTTTACATATAATCCATGTATCTTTACAAATATATTTTACAATTCTGATCACCATTTACTGGTTATTAATATTGATTTGCTTAATTGGTTATAACATGTAAATTTTTAGTTTTTTTGTAAAATATTTTATGCAAGTTATTTTTCTATAAAAATTCTTCAATTATGTGTGGTTACTTCTATTTTCCTCATTTTAAACAAGAAAAACTCCTTTAAGCAGAGAATTTTACTATAAAAATATTGTCCAGTGATTAAGGTTATGTTATTAACCTATATTGTATATCACTGAATTGAACCAGTCTTACATCTGAGTTTTTTCATTTGCTTCATCAAAATCATGCATTAGCTCTTGATCCTTAGAGGTCTTCTTCCTATTTTCCATCTCTTGAGAATGCAAATTTCTCCTCATTTGGTACAAAACCTCATTTTCCTTCACAAAATTTGCCATAAATCTGTCCATGAGAGTGCATTCATATGGTTAAATGAATAACATTTTTCGTAAAAGAGAGTTCAAGATTTTTTCTCCTGTTCCTCATTATCTTGGGCATATTTAGAAAGAATTTGCTTTACAATTTTAAAATGTCGGCAACTACATATCCAGTGGGATTGCTAATTCCTCATAAAACAGATAATATACAGTAATACATTAAAAATGATTCATGTAGAGCATCACTTATTCATAATATTCAACAAATAAATTTTGGAAATTGTTTGTACTAAAATCTACACTGGATATCTCAATATTTCCTTTTATATTTTAAGGAATATTTTTTGTTGGTAGATTTCCATGAAATGCCAACATAACTCTATTTTGTCAGTAAAATACTTTGCTATCCTTTAGAATCTACTTCAAGAAATAGCTCATTCAAGGTTCCTGCACTAGTTGATTTTCAAGTGAGTTTTATGTTGTTATGTTTTCAAACTTTAGAGTCCAGACTGTGTATCACACATAGACCTTCAAGTGACATTTTAAAAAATGAATCACCTAAAATAAACACTAGAATCAGAAACATTCATGCTATCCTGTGAACACACACTTTGGAAGAGTTAAGTAAGAAAATATGTGTTTGCTAAGGAAACTGAGACATAGCATTGCTGTTTCACAGAATTTTTCATTAGTAATTTCAGGGAAGCACATAAAATAAAAAACAAAAAATTACCTGAAAAATTATGCAAGTTTTTCTTCCCTAATGTGAATATATCTTTCCAACAGTTTACAATGATTGACAAAACCTGTGCTCCTGACTCTTTCTTCACTGAGAATATTAAAGGAGTCATTTCTCAGTGATTAAATTATATGAACCATTCTTCTTCTGGGTTCTTTATAAATATTATATAATTTTTCTTTGTGAAAGACACATATGAGGCATGACTCCCTAAAAGTTAAGAACACTGGTGATTTCAGATTCCAGAGAGGCCAGCTTTCCTTCAACTACTGATTGCTAAGGATTCCTTGACTATACTCTCAAGATTAATTAAATCTATAATGGTGTTTTTCACAATAAAATTAGCAACTAGAAAAAAGCAATATTCAATAATGTTTCCTAGTTCCCAGGAGATTCAATGCATTTATTTACCTATATTAAATCCATAAATTTTTTACCCATAAGAAAATTATATTCTCTTATGGTTTTGGATTAAAATTATGCCATGAATAAAAATCATTTACAGTTTAAATTAACTACAAATATTTAAAAACCAATAATTGGCCAGCAACTACTCATTTTTTTAAAAGAAAAGGTAACATTTAATGATTTTTTTCTAAGGAAAATAAATTCAAATATGAGAGAGAGAGAGAAGTTGTGGATAGTGTATGGCTCTTATTCACCATAAGAGATTGGAACAGATTCTCACACATGGGATGTGACAAAAAATATTTGATAACCTCAAGAATGTCAGTAGCTATCCCTTGGAAGAAATTCTTTGGAAAAATTTGAATTTTCATTATTCTGAATATTTTTATTAATGACTGCCAATCTGGATAGAAGCATAATGTGGGAAAGGTAAAGAAGTTCTGAGGTATTCCTAGCAAATAAAGGTTCAAATAGAAGTCTGTATGTACTCTTACCTGATGTCATTTCAGTTACAAATGTTGGCTTGGAAAGTTTGTTGAGTAGACAGAAGTCAAATCTATGGAAGCAGAAGTCCCCCTTAATATAGCATAGGATAATTTTAGCTTCACCAGAGCTAATAACAATCAGTGATGGTTTCACAAAGGCAGAACTTTGCTTACTCTGATCAACACTACATGTTCTCAGTATCTGAATGCATATATTTGGGCAGAAAGCAACTCTGATATAGGCTGCAGACAGTCCCTGATATGGCAAGGATAATTCACACTATATCCAATATATGGAAGAACTGGGCAGATTTGGCAACTTGAGATGTGAAAGAGAAAACCTGGTGGCATGGCAGCTAATAAATCCAGAGTATTTTTTATTTTTATGGAAACAAAACCCTCAAAATAGAATAATGATAAGAAAAAAATTCATGCCAAAATATACAACCTAAGATTCCATATTATATTTGAAGAATGTAACTTCAAATATAATACTGAAAAATCATCTGTTCTCCATTTTTATTGGGGCCCAGGACCATTTAAATATTGAAAAATTATTGAAGGCCCTAAAGATATTAACTTTATGTGATTTATTGAAAATATTAAAATTATATTAGAAAATAGAACCAATGCATGTTTAAATGCCCATTTTATTTATTAAAAGTAAGTTATTCTTTACTTATTAATGTAATGACACATTTTATGATAAAGTATGCTATTTTGCAAAAACAATGGAGACTTTGTTTTAAATTTTTGTAAACTACTGTAATATTTGAATTAATAGAGGACAGCTGAATTCTTGTATTTACTTCTTCATTTGTTCTGTTGCAATATATTTTTTAGTGTGAAGAACATGAAGAAAATATGGACTCAGATATAGAGTTACAAAAGGAAAGGATTCTTTCAAAGGTATTTTCAAATATTCATCAATATTCTTCTATGAAATTTCTCCAAAATTCAAAAAGTACTGATTTCTTAAAGAACACTTGCAATTTGGAAACTGAAATCATATTAATGAACTTTTCATATTCTCTTAAATTTAGATACATTGATTTATTTTGGGAATTTGAATGGCTGTTTTACCCATGCATGGATTTCATAACATCATGTATTGTTCTTCTGGAATATATTGGTTCACAGAGTGATGGAGATCATATAAACATGACATATTTTAATTATATAATACCAAATGTAAACCACATGCATTAATGCCAACACCAATTTTATCAGAAAACTCTTTTATTGGGAAACTGGGAAGTTCCTGTGGATGACACATTTCCTAAAATTCTCATTTTTACTTCAAGTTCTAATTTTATCATTAGCACCTAATATTGTTAGTAGATTTTATTACATTCATATTTAGAAAATGCCTGCCAAACAAACAACAAATTATGTTTTGCTGTGGTTTTTCTGTCTGTATCAATTATTATTTCACTGCTCAAATTTTTTCATTCTCATTTTCTCCCCTGATAAATCTATGTGGGTATTAATCAATTTCATTAATCTGTTAAAATAAGCCTTTTAATTTCATCACTTTTTCCTTTCTTTTCACTATTTTATATATATCATTTATTCATATTATTTTAAATTATTTTCTTCCTTTTACTTACTAGAGGTTCACTATGCTCTACTTTTCATTGATTTCTGAGAGGGGAATGTAGGTCATTATCTGTAGACCTTACTTCTTTTCCAGAATGTGAATTAATAGTTATAAATTTCTTTTTATGGATTACTTTTTTCCTATTCCACTAATTTTGATATACTTTATTTTTCTTATTATTCAATTCAATATATTTTCAAATTTTTCTTCTGATACATTTTTGATTCATAGATTGTATTATATATATATAGTTAAATTTATAAATAATTGGTTGTTGTTGAGGATAATTTAATTCCACTGTAGCCAGAGAACATAATCTGTATAATTCAAATTCATGAACACTTGTTTAATGTCTCAGTATGTGGTCCATCTTCATATATGGTCAAGGGAAATGCTAATTAAAATCACAATGATAGACTACTATACACCTCCAGAGTTTCCAATATTTACAGGTCTGGAATCATCAAATGAGGCTAATGATATTACTCAAGATAAATTCTCATGTGCTTTCATAGAAGCTTTAATAAAGGAAGTGCTGTGTCCCTAACTGCCCCTCAGCAGAAAGCCACAACTTTAGGAAGATAAGCATCCCTTATCTCCTTCTCCCTTCCTCCCTTTTCTCCCTGGAATCCACATCTTTGGAAAGATAAGCACTTTCCATCTGCCCCTTTCAACTGGAATTTACAACTCTTAACTGATAATGACCCTTTTCTTCCTTAATAGCCCTCTGCTTTAGGAAGATAAGGTAAACTCACATCTTTTGCTTTTATAACTCCTGCCTGTCCGCTTGCTTAGGAATTTGTCCTCTTGAATTCCCTATATAAACTTATGAAAGCCAAGACAGGTGCTCAGATTTTTTGGAGCCTTGAATCCGCTCTGGGCCTGTGTGTAATAAAATTTTGTTCCTCCATTATCTGAGTGCACACTTGGGTTTTCCATTGTCTAAGTTTTGTTTGCCACAACATTTGGTTCCCTGAGAGGGAAATCCAACTGAGCAGGCCCGCTGTGCCTCTGACTTGGGGCTGATGTACATAGCTGGCAGCAATCTCTGAGCAGATGAGGCAAGCGCCACCCATCCTCCTATCGGGAACTCCTGCAGAGGCTGTCCTCACAGGCCATGACCTCACACTCTGGCCTGTCTTATTGGGGAGGCAGACTGAACAGTGCCAGAAGACTCTGGAAAGGTAAGACCTCAGGAGCCAAGTCCTCAGTCAGGCCCATCCCCAGACAGAAGGGGAAACTGATCACCTCCCAAAGTCTCAAATATCAAGACCCCAGGATAGGGCAGACCCTGTGGGAGGTGCTGCATAATCTCTGAGTGATTGTCTGTGTGTGAATGAGGATGACAGACAGCTTGTGCTATGGAACTTGAGTGGACCTAAACTGTTTTAGGCGGCTATGTCATACAGCATAATGGCTCACCCCGAACTCTACCAGGGTGCCTTAACCAAGATGAGCCAAAGTTCTTATGAGACACATGGACAGGTGAGCATCTGAGTGGCCTCAGAAGGAGTAACCCATTCCTTCACCTGTCTTGCACCACTGACTCAGGGTGTGGACTTATTACTGTTAATTACTGAGGGAAGGACTATGTAATTTCTGAGCAATTGTGTGTGTGAGTGAGGATATTCCAGTCTGTGACACCACATCTTGTGCTACAGAGCCTGAGTGGACCTTTACCTGTTTTCCACGGCTACATTATATGGCACAACAGCCCGCCCAAACTCTTCCCAGTCTCCTTAGCTAAGATGAGCTGAAGTTCTCAGGAGACAGGTAGACAGGCAGACATCTGAGTGGCCTTGAAAAAGGCAACTGCTTTCCTCTGTCTGTCTTGTGCCACCGACTCAGGGTATTGGCTCATCTCAGTCAACACTTACCATCTTAAAGTACATGCTCAATAATTTCAAAAATGGCTTTTCTGGAGATTATGGCATATGGATGAACCCCTGCACACTCCAAACCTTATGTGAAGTAGAGTGGCCCACTTTTAACATAGACTGGCCCTTTGAAGGGAACCTGGATATAGCCAGGGTCCATGCAGTGTTGTTGGTTGTGACAGGAACTTCTGGCCACCCTGATCAGTTTCCCTACATTGACTCTTGGTTAGAGATAGCCCAGACTCTGCCCCCTAAGGTTTGATGGTGCATTGGAAAAAAGGGACAGAGCAGGGTCTTGGTCACACAGGGAATGGGGTTCCGGAAGCCAGTCATTCATCAGGAGTCCTTGGAAGAGGACCCATGACCCCTACCACCACTGCCATAAGCCCTGGCTGCTCTAGCCTCTCCTTCTAGCCCAGGAGTGCAGGCAGATCTCCCAGAAACACCCCACCTTCAGTCCCTCTGAAGAAAGCCCTGGAACCACAATAGCAAGGAGGCTCTGTTCAGCACAACCCACATTACAGATGCCCCTCCATGAAACACAGGGTCTGGCCCAGATTGGTGAGGATGCGACCATCCAACCCAGGAGGCCTGTTTTGTACTACCAGCCCTTCACAACCACAGACCTCTTAAACTAGAAGCACCACACCCCTTCTTACTCAGGGAAGCCCCAGGCCCTTATTGATCTCATGGAATCCATTTTCCAAACCCATTATCCTACTTAGGATGATTGCCGCCAACTCCTTCTGACTTTATTTAATATGGAGGAGAGATGACTGATTCTGATGAAAGCCCAAAAGTAGCTGCAGGAGCAGGCCCCCACTGGTATCTTAAACTGGGGAGATTTGGCACAAGAGATAGTACCAGAGGCCCAAATGAACTGGGACTTCAACACTGATCAGGGACAGGCTGCACTCCAACAAGATCAGGAACTGCTCCTTCAAAGGGTGTGAGAAGGGGCTAAATGAACCACAAACATGACAGAGATGACTTTAGTCACTCAAAAGCCTGAAGAATGACTTTTCAAGGCCTTCAGAATCTACACCGCTTTTGACCCCAAGGCTCTGAGAAACCAGAGAATGGTGAATGTCACCTTTGTAGTGCAGGCAGCATTGGACATTAAAAGAAAGCTCCAAAAATTAGAAGAGTTCATAGGAATGAATGTTTCTCAACTCCTTGAGGACACCAATAAAGTGTTCATCAGTCAAAACAAAGCCACTGAATGAAAGGCCAACAAGTGAGTGAAACATCAAGCCGCCCTACTGGCGGCAGCCTTGGGTAATCCTGACCCCACCAGATGAGGAGGTCTACCTCGAAAAGTGTGGACAAGCACCATAACGGTGCCACTGGCAAGAGACCAATGTGCCTAGAGAAAAGAAAGTGGACACTGGAAAAATGAGTGGCCCCAAAAGAGTCAGGCATATGGAGGGATAATCCCCAAAGGAAAACACCAACCTGAGCCCCAGGACCATTTGATCAGGCTAGTAGGACTCGACTCAGAATAAGGGGGACTGGGCTCACTGGAACTTGGCCCCCATAAACCCATGGTCAAACTACAAGTCAGGGGCCAGTCAGTGACATTCATGGTAGACACTGGAACTGAATATTCTGTGGTCACAGCCCCCATTGACCCCTTTAGCAGAAAAACCACTAACATCATAGGAGCAACTGGAGACCAGTCAAGCCAATGGCCTTTTTGTCAGTTGAGAATTTGTCAGCTTGGTGGCCACGAAGTGACTCATGAATTTCTGTACCTGCCTGAATGTCCAGTTCCCCTACTTGGCAGGGACCTCTTAACCAACCTGGGAGCTGAGATTACCTTCAAACTTGAGGGGCCAACAAGCTTAAGCCTCAGGTCTGGCCTCATTCTCCTTGTCACTGTACCCCAAATTGAGGAATGGAGACTTCATGCAGAAGAAAATTCATGTCAAATTCCAAAAAATCACTGGAACTTTTCCCCCAGGTTTGGGCAGAATGAAACCCAGTGGGAACAGCATGGAACCATGCACCCATCATCATCAAACTGAAGCCTGGTGTGGTCCTGGTCTGGCAGAGGCAGTATCCAATTCTCCGCGAAGCACAATTGGGCATGGTCAAACACATAGATCACCTGATGAAAGAGGAAATCCTGATTGAGTATCAGTCACCCTGGAACACCCCATTATTACCAGTAAAGAAGCCAAATGGGACAGGATATTGACCAGTCCAGGATGTACCAGCCATCAACAATGCCACTCTCACTTTATATCAGGTTGTTCCCAACCTGTACACAATGCTAGGACAGCTGTCACCTGAAGCCACCTGGTTCACTTGCTTGGACTTGAAAGATGCCTTCTTCTGCCTGTTGCTGACTCCTGCAAGCCAGCCTCTGTTTGCCTTTGAGAGGGAAGATCCCAGAACCCAGCAGAAGACTCAACTAACATGGACTTGGTTACCGCAAGGCTTCAAAAACTCCCCTACTCTTTTTCGGGAAGACTTGGTGGCAGATCTGGCCACCTACCCTTGGGAAGACTGCAGGTGTGCCCTCTTACAATATGTAGATGATCTCCTACTTGCTAGTGAGACAAAAGAGGACTGCTGGAGAGGGATCCAGACTCTCCTACAACTTCTAACACAGCCTGGGTACAAAGTGTCTTGGAGAAAACCCTGAATCTGTAAACAGCAGGTCAAGTACCTGGAGTTCAGCATTACACAAGGGAACTGGATACTCAGACCAGAATGAAAAAAAGTAATCTGCACCATCCCTAGCCGCACCACATAAAGAAAGCTTCATGAGTTCCGCAAGGCTGTGGGGTTCTGTTGCATCTGGATCCCCCAATTTGCAGCCATGGTCAAACCCCTCTATGAAGTTCTGACAGGTCCAGAAAAGGCAACCCTTAACTAGGGAGGAGCTCAACAGAGGATCTTTCAAGACATCAAAAGGCAACTCATCCGAGCCCCTGCCTTGGGCTCCTGGACATAACTTGAAACTTTAACCTGTTCGTGCATGAAATGCACAAAGTAGCACTGGGAGTCCTCACACAAACAGTTAGCACCTAGCAAAGGTCCATCACTTACCTCTCCAATTAGCTGGACCAATGGCCGCAGGATGGCCACCCTGCCTGAGAGCCCTAGTGGCAACCGTAACCCTCATCAAAGATGCCAACAAATTAACCCTCAGACAGGCTATTTGTGTCATGGTTCAACACGCAGTCACTGCCCTAATGAACTCACACTGGCACCGGCAGATATCTAACCCCCAGAGTGCACATTATCAAGGTTTACTCTGCGAAAAACCCAGAATAACAATAGAAACAATGCATAGTTTAAACCTTGACACTTTCTTGCCAGACAAGGAAGGGGTCCCTTTACATGATTGTGTTAAAATGACCAAAGAAGTTTATGCCAGTTGCCCTGACCTCCAAGACAAACCACTCCCTTCCACAGATCAGACACTACTTACAGATAGGAGCAGTCTTGTTAAAAATGGGGAGAAGTTTGCTGGATATGCAGTGACCACTGCTGAACAGGTGGTGGAAGCAGCATCTCTACCCCAAAGATGGTTTGCAAAATGGACAGAACTCTGGACACTGGTCCAAACCCTGTAGTTAGCCGCTGGGCAGGCAGTAAACATTTGCACTGACTCTAAATAGGCATTTGCTACCATGCATATACCCAGAGCAATTTATAAAGAAAGAGGCCTCATAACTGCAGGCAGAAAGGAAATCAAGAACAAAGGAGAAATCCTTCAACTATTAGAAGCAATCTGGAAACAAGACATAGTCACCATCATCCACTGCCAGGGACATCAGAAAGGACTGGATATATTCACTTAAGGAAACAGGCTAACCAAGAAAGCAGCTCAGTAAGCATTTGAAGGAACCTGTGAAATATGAGTCATGGAATCGATACCACAGCTGTCACTGTTAGGAAAAGAAACTAATCAACTAAGCTATGCCTGGAAAGAACAGGAATGGGCCAAGGGAGAAGGGGGAAGCCAAACTACCAAAAGAAATTGGCTTCTCCCAGACAATCAGATTTTCATTCCAAAAGATTCCACTCATGCCCTCATCTAGCAATACCAACTCACCCCCCTAGGGAAAACTGCACTAGAAGTCTTGCTTGGGAGATACTACTACATAGCTTGACTAACTCCTCTACTACATAGCTTGACTAACTGTGCCACCATCAGTAGCCAGTGCCATGTTTGTGCCAAAAACAACCCTCTGCAGGGCCCCTGTGCTCCAGCTGGCATCCAGGACATGGGAACAGCCCCTTTCAAAGATCTCACAGTAGACTTCAGAGAAGCAAAACCAAGTCGGGGGTACAAATATCTGTTAGTGATGACATGCACCTTTTCAGGCTGGGTCAAAACTTTCCCCACTCTCACCGAAAGGCAAGAAATGTGACTAAGGCTGTACTTAGAGAAATCATTACCCAACACGGGCTGCCTCTGTCTATTGGAAGCAACAATGGCCCAGTCTTCATGGTTGCTGTAGTCCATGAACTGGCGAAAATGTTAGGGATCAAGTGGAAACTCCATACCGCTTACAGACCTCAGAGTTCAGGGAAAGTTGAATGCATGACTCGAAACCTCAAAGCTACCCTAGCCAAATTTTGCCAAGGAACTGGTTTCCCCTGGGTAGACTTACTTGCCTTAACCCTTCTCTGAGTTAGGTCCACCCCAGGACCCACAGGCTATTCACTATTTGAAATTCTATTTGAGAAGTCACCCCCAATTATCCAAGCATTCAGAGGAAATCTCAAGCCCCTGGGGGAGGCTAGCCAAGATTACATCTTCCAGCAGCTGGGGAAAACTCTAGCCCTAATACATAAAACTGTCTTGTCCCAGAACCCCATCCCACTGGGACAACCCCACTGGCCATAAGACTTAGTCTGGGTCAAAGACTGGAAAAAAGAACCCCTTCAGCCTTCCTGGACAAGCCCACATACAGTTACCCTTGTAACTCATACTGCTCTTAAAGTTGCAGGCATCGTCCCTTGGATCTATCATTCCAGGGTTAAGGAGGCACACCCCAATAAAGAGCAGGACACCTGGACAGACCAACCCATACCTGGCCACCCCTTGAGACTGTGAGTCACCCGGGATCCCTGAACACTGACTTTGCCAGATGCCTGCTGAATGGACCCCTGCTCCTGGTGGATCCTGAGCTTATATGGCCTACTTGCCTTGTTAGTCAGAGTTGAACTAGCTGCTGTGGCTACTGCAGACTGGACTATAGTGAATAGAGCTTTAATTGCAATAGCTTATTGGGGTATAATAGGATGTTTCAGTGCTTTGACTTGCTTATCCTTTTCTTCCTTGCCCTCTCCCTATGAGCCAATACCCACCCCCAAAACTAATGGCAGCTGCAAGTCAGTCAAATTTGGGGCAAACAATCTGTGCTGAATGCTTCAGTCCCATTCTCAGCAGGTGCAACCTCAGCCTCTGTAATATTCAACACTTGCAGGGCAATCCAAGATCACGCTCCTTACACCTTGCTAGTTGCCCCGTAACCCCATGCCCCCATACCTGCCCCCAGGAGAGGGTGTAGAGGTCACAACTATGGAAGTTATGACAAATGTCTCTGCCAAGACCCCTGCAAGAGTGAAGGGTTCTGCCACTCTTGGAGCTTGATGGTAGGTGCCACTGCTCCCTGGAAGGTGGTCCCACCAAGTTCTCCATACCTCCTACAGAAAATTCCCAGCCCATCAAGGTGTAGCATAGAAACCTCTGACCTTGTTAAACTCACCTTATTAAACATAACCACCAGATCAAAAAATAACTTTTAAAGGCCCAAACAGGACTAAAACTAGCAATCAGAATATACGACCCAGCAGGGCCGGACACAGGGGACTTCATACTACTGCAACTGATACCAGTAACCCAACCCCCAGAGAAAACCCTGGTTAAAAATGTCAGTAAAGCTGCCCAGACACTAAAAGTCAAAGTTAGAACAGCCTCCTACAATGCCCTTTTGAACTAGTTTTGAAATTTCTACCAACTCCTAAATAAATCCCGACCTGAAATAGCTGCATCCTGCTGGCAATGTAATTCCTCAAGTCTAACCATATTTGCCATACCTGTCTCATGAAACATAACCCTCCTGACCCATGACAGCTCTACAGTGGGAACCAGCCCCCTCCCAGTCCACATAACTGGACCCCCAGGAAAACTAGCTAACTGTAAAATCATAGCTACCAACTCCCCTTCAACTATCTTCCCTCTTAGAAAGACTAACTGTAACACCACCACCCACACAATGAGTCCAACTGATGCACCACAAACTCCACCATCTGGATCTGTGGCACCAGTTCCTACCAGTGCCTACCCCAAGATGCCTAGGGAATCTGTTACTTGGCTTGGCCAGTAACATCATTCACAGTGTATGGAGAATTGCCTGGAGAACTCTCCTGAGCCAAATGAGCAATACAGGCAATTCCCCTACTCTTAAGACTAGGAGTAGTTGGAAGCACAGCAGTAGCAAGGGCCTCACTCACAGCTGGTCAGGAGGGCATAAAACCCTAGCATGGGAAATATCAAATGACCTCAAATAAATATCAGGGGCTCTCAATGGGTTGCAAGACCAGGTAGACTCATTGGCAGAAGTAGTTTTACAAAACAGGTGAGGATTAGACTTGCTCTCCTCAGGTTCAGGGAGAATCTTCCAGGCCCTGGGGGACGAATGTTGTTTCTATGCAAATTCCTCAGGTATAGTTAGGGATAAGGTAGGTCTGCAAAAAAAATGAGCCAAAAACTGCTTAAACCATGCATAACAGGTATCTGCCAAGAGGAACTACTTCCAGTATCTCCTTTCTTGGATTTTGCCATTCATGCCAGTAATAGCATCAGTCTTAATCCTCTTAACTTATGGGCCATGCATTCTACAGTACCTAACACAACACATCACTTCCCGCCTAAATGCCTTAAAACACCAAGTAATGCCTAGTGTTAAGTATCAGCCCTTGGGGACAATAGAAAAATTCCCAAACTAGCAGATGATGCTCCATAAAGTAGTATAAGGGCATCAACAGGGGGAATGATGAAGAAAGTGCTGCAGACCTACTCCTCTTCCTCATCAGAAACCCACAGTCTTAGGAAAATAAGTGCCCTTCCTCCCTTTCTCCCCGGAATCCACAACTTAGGAAGATAGGTGCTTCTTCACCCACCCCTTTTAACTGGAATGCACAACGTTTAAGTAGATAATGACTCCTTTCCTCCCAAAAGGCTCTCTGCTTTAGGAAGATAAGCTAAACTCACACTTACTCACACTTTTTTTTTTGGTGCTTTTGTAAACTCCACCTGCCCGCTTGTTTAGGAATTTGCCCATGTAAAGTCCCTATTATAAACTTTTGAAAGCCAAACCTCAGGGCTCAGACTTTGGGGGACTGGATTTCCCTCTGAGCCTGTGCATAACAAAACTTTGTTCCTCTGTTTCTCTGAGTTCCACTTGAGTTTCTCACCATCTAAGATTCCCACCGTCTTTCCTCCTTGGCAGGGGCAGGGCAATGACCAGAGCCAGGGGATTGCACCTCTCAGCGGGTCACCCTGCTATTGACCACGCACAGCTACCTAGTCTGGGACAGAGTGGGAAGGTGACAAGCAGGCCTAAGATGGATGCTGTGGGAGTTCCCTTCCCCAGGGCTGTCACAGGCAATGGATCCTCTCATAATTAACCTTTACCTCATTTTACCTTCCTACTTCCTACTACCAAATTTCTTATTACATGTTTTGTGTCAAAATGCTTTGGAATGTCTTAAAAGTTGTTTCAATTGAAAATGCATTTGCTAGTGAGGAAGTTATTGCCTCGGGACCCCAAGGCCTGTTAGCTAGAACAATTGATCTCTAATCACTTAATGGCCTTTTGATGGCTGGTAGAACTGAGAAGTTCCCAGTTCCTAAGAATGGCTTTTAAGATCTCTGCAAGAATAGGAAGAAGCTTTTTGCCCCTTCTCCAGGAAGGAGTAATATTCATCTTGGCAGCTTCAGACCCCAAGATCTATATGATCTGCCTCCCAAGTCTAGAACAGCCCCAGATATGTTCAGCATCAGGGTCTCTGATTCCCAGGTTGGCAGGAACCAGAGAAGTAACTCTGAAGATCCTCCAAGACTCAACTTCAGTACTTTGATTCAGAGAGCAACCAAACGTTCCCTGGAATTTACCTCAGGAGCTTCCATTTGGGTAACAGGGCAGTCTTGGACCCTGGGATGCAGGGGTGCTGAGAAGCAGAGCAGGAAACTCTGAATGGCCCCCCAAAAATTCTTTAGGCCCTTCCATTCAGAAGGCAGACAAACATCCTCTGAGACTTATTGCAGACACTTCAGTTTGGACAACTGTTCCATCTCCCACCAACTTGTCTTGGGTGATTTGGTCTGAACTTTAGGGTTTCAGGCATCCACCAAGACATAGGTGAGCCACGGGGATGCCATTCAGCATGCTCTGGATTACCTTCTCAGTATGCTGAGACCAGAACATTAACAACAAATTATTTGGAGTGGTAAACATTTTAATCAGACTTGGACTCTGGAATGCGTAGTAAGTCAACTAAAAAGCGTTTCTTTGTTCTTCCTAGATTCATGGGCATGATTCCCATAGGAGTGTCTTAAATTCTGCCTACTGCTGGTCTACATGGCAATGGTATAGTCAAAAGCAGCCTCTGTTCTAGATCATATGCAAATGGACATTAAGCATGTTAAAAGTCCTGGTAAACATCATTTTCTAAGCAGTTAATGAATGTGCTTAACCCAGGTATCCCTCTTAGCCCTTTTTCCAGAACCTGTCCCACACATACCCTGGGGAGGATTGGCAAACCCACATGCCATCCTTCCAGGTCTAAGTATTTCCCACCAGAAGGGAAATAGCAAATGAGGTGGCTAATACACACTTCAGCTTATCACCTTTGAGATGGTCCATGGGCAACCTTCCCTCACCTAAGACCTGGAAACCAGATTCTGATCAAATACTTGGCAAACAACAAGCCTCTATCAGTGAGAGTCAAAATGGAAGTAACTTTACTCTGTAGTTCTGATCACTCCCACAGATATTAAAGGAATTTTTATCTTCATGCAATTATCCCGAGTGAATCCAGATACGCAAGAAAGTGCCAGCTCACCAGAAGCACTGGATGGCATGAAATACCTCTTAAAGACACATAGCTAAGTAGTGTCTGTGTCAAAGCCAACTGTTCCCTTTAACTCTAGCCCAGATGCCTATTTTAAGGGGGAAGGCAAACCAATCACCCATTAAGAAGCCTTGTCTGTTTTTCTCTCCTGTATCTTAACTAAAAAGGGCAATGCTTCTTCTCATTCTTCTCCTACCATAGGAAATGGGATTAGCAATTTATACCTAAATCCATTACTGAAAGAATAATACTATTTCCCAATAACTTTGGGAAAATGTACCCTTTGCAGGCAAGTGGCCTTTTCTATTTTTGTGGTCCAGTATCCTCTTAGTGGGATCATATATACTCAAGATTCTAATCAAGATTATTTCTTCCAGAATCAACATCAAGTTAGCCATTTGGGGACTTGATACAGCTTCACTGTGGATGCCAGATCCATCTTCCTCCAATGGAGATAGAATAGCCAGAGGGTTTTACAACTTGTCAGATAAGGCCTACTTCCCCTAACCAGTAGGAAGTAATTACATTAGAATGAACATCTCCTTTCAGCACCCCTTTAAGAATAAAGGTGCAAACTCCCTGAAGGTGAAATGAAGCAGGTTTCATATGGAGAATCAATATGGATCTGGAAATTGCCAAGAAGTCCACCTGGATATCAATACCCCAAAGATGGCTGCTGGAAGACTCTCATGAGTCTCCTGCCATTCATAACGAGATTTCCTCCAGAGGCCAGGAGAAAGCCTGGATATTCTCCAGGGGCCTTATAATTGGGCTCTCCTGGGGGATTGATGGGTGAGGTAATCAATTAAAAGAGCAAATAGCTGGGACTTCTCCCATGCAATTAACAAAGTGGTGGAATAATTAAAGATTTAAAAAGCAAGTGCAAAGGTCAAGTCTCTCTCATTCTTCTTGGCTTCTGCACCCTGCTCTTGTTATGTCCCCACCCCACCCCCATCACCCCATGGATCAACATGCAAGTAAAACCTGGGCATTTATCATCTATAATGGGAAATTGTAGCCTATAAATCGGCCATCTTTATCACTCTTCAGCCCCTTCCTCTCTCTGGGACCCACAATCTATTTTCTGCCATTTCTCTTCCCTCCATAACTTAATAAATTACTGGCCTTACTAACCCAATGTGTTCTTGAAATTCATTTCTGCAGCATATTCAAGAACCTAGACAAAATCCGGTAACAGTATTAGACCTTATTGACTAGTTAATATCAGTGACTGTGATTGAGTCTCTGCCCTGTTGTTGGGTCTGATATAAACAGAGACACATACACGAAAATAGAGCTCTAACATTTTGATACAACAATGTGAAAGAAAGGACTCCGGGGTTGCCCACAGCAAAGACCAAAATGAGAAGACATAATGGGCTCCAGGATCTGAGGCCCAGGGAGATATGACTGATTGGCCACAGCTGAGTTCTAAGAAAATGTAAAGAGAGACCCACCCTCTTGCACATTTGCTGCTGGGAGGATATGACCAACAACTAATCTTTGTGAGAAATCATTTCTGATGGTGCCTTGATTTGGACATTTCACAGCCTCAACTTTAAGCTTTTATCCCATTATAAAGTCAACACATTTCTTCAAATTTACATTGGCAGCTCCTTGGCAAACTAAGACACCCATTAAGATGAAGTGCATTCAACTCTATCTCTTCCACACAATAAAGCTACATGCATACACACATTGAGAATTTTTAGGATTTTGAAAGGTTAATAGCCACAAGCAAATGTGGGAAGAATATCAGAATTTAAATATGAACACACCATAGAGATGTGCAGAATGTGTCTTTAGTAAAACAAATTAACGAATATATTTTAAAATTCCTAGAGATATTTCATCTGAACATATATGAATCAAATCCTAACCACCACAATGAAGACTTTCAGAACTGAATTAACAGAAAGATCATCATGAAGGCATCAAGCGGGACACTGATTTTTGCACATGCTTATAGATACAAATAGACTTGAGAAGTTTCTGAATAAGGAAATTTAACAGAACTCCAACACAAAGAGACTGGTTAGATTTACACCATAAATAGAGCTGGGAGAATTTTGTAACAACAAAGACTAACATTCTCATAAAATTTAAACAAGACCAAGAGAAACATTTTTGAATTATGTAAAATATTTGAAATATGTAAGATGAATCCAAGACTACTTGGAATTGAAAGATTCAGGAAAGTTCCAACTCATAAAGTAAAATAAGAGTTTTAAACCTGTTGATCCTGAGATGAAAATAAATGTTGGAATTATATGGTATATAATTTAAAGCAGCTACTATAAAAATGTTCAAATAAATAAGGGTAACCCACCTTGAAATTAATGAAAATTTGAAAGTCTAAGAGGAAAAAATGGAGGAATCAAAGGGAAATTTTAGAACTGAAAAAACATTAAATGGATTATGAAATTTAATTAATTAATTAACTAAATATGCTCTAAAACAGAATGGAGATCACAGAAGAAATTTCAGCATACTGGAGATAGATAAATGTGCAAATTATCCAATCTCAACAACAGAGATACAAAATACTTTTTTACTAAAAGGAATGAAGACTAAGTGACAGATGGTGCAGTAACACAAGGTCTTATATACATGTTTTAACTGAAATTTTAAAGGGACAGTTTAGGGATGTTGTAAGACCAAAGAACACACAGAACAAATGGTTAGACATGAGCTTTATTGGAATTTACACACAGGAGAGACTTTTTTGATGGTGGCTGGTCAAAAAATGAAGTTAGTGCTTTGCAAAGAAGTGAGGAAAGAAGGGGGAATATAAGGGGTCTCAGGACAAAGACATTCCATACGGTATGAAAACAGAGTTTCAGTAAATGTTACATGAGGTGCACAAACAGGGTGTGTGGTGATTTTCTACAAGGAGGGAGTATACAGCCCTGGGAAATTAAAGTTTGCTGTAGGACTGTCACTTTTCACTGGTTAGTGTCCAGTTTAGATCACATGGTTACATACTTCAGACTGTTTCATTAAGGGAGGGGGCTTCCCATTCCCTGGGCTCCCACAATCAACTCACACACAGCTGGCATTATCCATAGGACACACATTGCAATACAGGCATATATGGGAATGTTTAGTTTCTTACATGACATTTATGCAAATCTACAAATTCTCTAATTTAAAAAAATACAAGAGTTAAAAGAAAAATAATAAAACTCTTATGCTAAGTGAAAGAAACCAAACAAAAAGTACTACATATGGTATGATTTCATTTGAGTTCCATGAAAAGACATGACAACTCACTGTTGCCTATAAATTTATTTTCTGTGTTATTCAAGCTAGGTCATGCAATATATCATTCATAGTATTAGCACTACTACCATATTTAAGTAACTGTGAATTATATTTTCAAACTTTTGGGTACAGTCTACATATCACATATGTATCATTAAATTATCCACCTATAACATACACTAGAATAAAAAAGAATGGACATTCTATTAGTATCTGTTTTAATATTTGGCAGAAATTATTGACTATGTTAATGATCTGAAACATATCACATCTTTTTCCTTCAAATTTTCATTAGTCATTTATGAAAAGCACATGAATTAACACATAAAAAATATGCCTGAGTAATGGGGAAACAAACTTAATTTCTGTAACAGGAATACTTGTTTAGCCTACCTTATAGAGAAAACAAAATTTGTGATAATGTTTCAATTATCATTGAGTAAAATTCATTCAAATATTCACATTTATCCATAACGATGCAAACAGTTCTGCTTCTAGTTCCTTTAAAAACAATGTTATTGTTTATGAAGGACACACATGGGTCATACATCTCAGAGGCACTGCCAAACCAGTAATTTCATCCTCCAGAGAGGACAGATTTCCTGAATGGTAAAGGTTCTTTGGTTATAATCTTCATAATATTTAAAATTTAATTTTGCTTATTAACAATACATTTAGTAAAGAATTTTTGATAGAAACAAGAGAATTATTCAAAAATGATATAGGTTACAGTGATTCAATACACATTCACTTTATATCTCATAACAAATATAATTTATTTTCTTTATAGTATATCCACCAAATCATGCAACCTGAATAAAATTATACTTTCTTTGGGTTTAGAACAGCATTAAGACTGAAATTAAAATTACATACTTTTAACAAAATATCAATAACCAATACACTGAAAAGTTGACCAGTAGTTATAAAATTAAAGAAAGATGAGACGCCCTTTAGAATGGAATTTAAAAAGAAAGCAATTAAAAGAAAATGAGAATGTGGCACAAAGTCAAACTCTTATCAAAAGTGCTTTGAAGAGATCTTTGCCCATAGGATGTGAAGGTTTAACCTGAATATCCATTACCCCTCCACTTCCTTACTGTTGCTTAAACATGAGGGAAGGGACAGGCTGAACTTGCCCTTCAACTCTCCTTAAGAATAAGGGCATAAACACTCTGAAGGGGAGTTTAGGCATTTAGTACAGGGAAATGAGGAGAAGTGGGTCACAGCTGAGAGCCAGCAGACAACATGGCCACTAGACCCCACCTGGAAACTTAAACTGTGAAAAAAAACCTGGAGGACCCTGCCAAGACCCTGACCATGAGATCCCATTTGGAATATTTTCTGGGGGAAAGAGGAGGTCCCCAATAATTCCAAACAGGTGGTTCCAGATAAACCCTAACAGTATGCCTCATCACTGGCCCATCAAAAGCTAACAGGTGGGGCAACCAATCAGGACATCAAAGAGCTGGGTCTCCTCTCCCAACATTAAGAAGGGGGTGGAGTGAAGAGTGGCCTTAATAAAGTCAGATTCTCAATCCCAAATGCTCTCTTTGCCTAAAGGAGCCCACATCAAGATCTCAGTGCATAATTCTGTTCCTTTCTCCCATTCCTCAATAAACTCTGTTCCTTTCTCCCATTTCTCAATAAATTCATTTTACTGGCCTAAATAACAAGACACATTCTTAAATTATTTTATGTGACATAACCAAGAACCTAGAGAAAATCAGCAATCCCCCAACTTCAATACCTTACATAATTAAGGTACCAAAATAATTTTGGTAACTGTCTCCAAGTAAACCACTTACAACATGCAATTACCATCAACACTAAACAAACTTTTCAGAATAATGGTTCAATTTGGTTATATGTAAACATAATTTCTCTTTATTTCAAATACCCAATCGCATGCAATACTAGAAAAAGTTTTATGGAGGCAAGTTGACAGGGGAGACTGCCTGCTATCAGGAATATACCATGATTTAATTGCAAGCTTACAAAGCAGCCATCATTTTTCTATTTTTTTTTTCTCTTTGACTTTCCCCAATTTTATAAATGTGACTGTCCGGCCCAATTTGATTTAACATGGGAACAAAACAGAGAAATTAATGTTGATAAGTTTTCCTATTTCTCCAGCAGTTAAACTAATTCCATCAGCTTCCAATAGCTCACAGTTACACCATCCAGGTGGCAGGGGGGTTTCAAGAGTTGCTGTCTGAAAGTATTCCATATCTCAGTTAATTCTTTAGTAAAATAATTTCTTGGAAGCATGGTTTCACCATCAAATACCCTGTTTAGCACTTCAGTCTCTGTGGGATGTTATACATGCAATTTACCATTCCATTGCACAAGTTGTTTAACTTGATTTAATGGCTTTCCCATAATTTCTATATTTGAATCACTATCTCCTTCTTATCTAGTTGCTCAGAGAGACCTGTGTGGAGGTAGAAGTTTGAAAGTCCCTTTCTAGCTTTAACTTTTCCTCTAAGTGGGGATTTCTTTGTTTACCTTGAGCCAATCTGCTGTAGCTAACTTTACTGCACTTAGCTATGACCAGCCCAAATGCTGTGACATAATGTCTGGTATATTTACTAAACTTCCTAATCTTTTGTTCTTGCAGGTTGCTTTCTGCTCCCATCAGCATTTTTGGGTCATCCCCATACTCACAAAGAATTCCACAACACTCAAGCAAGTGTGCAACTCCATATTCTCTTATGTTCCCCATGTGTCTGGTCCCACTCATCCAGGAGGGCAGCCACTCTTCCCCACATGGACATAAAAGGACAAATCAGGATTTTCCTCAGGATTCTTCATTCCCAGAGCTCATGCTCACCACTGCCAGTGGTCCTTTGGTCTCTTGGCTGTGGCTCACCAATTATTTCAACACAACACTGAAGGACATGGGTTGGGAAAGCCATAAGACCAAAAAATACACTAGACAAAATGGTTAGAAATGAGCTTTACTGGGACTCTTGAAAAAGAGAGACTATTTTGATGGTGGCTGGTCAAAAAATGACGTTAGTGCTGCACAAAGAAGTGAGGAAAAGAAGAGGAATATAAGGGGTCTCAGGACAAAGTCATTCCATAATGTATGAGACCAGAGTTTCTGCAAAAGTTACATGAGTGCACAAATGAGGTGTTTGGTGATGTTATCAAAGAAGTGGTATACAGCATTGTGGGAATTAAAGTTTGTAGTAGGCCTGTCACTTTTTAACTAGTCAGTGTCCACTTTAGGCCAGACAGTTATTTGCTTCAGACTGTGTTTCATTTAAGTGATAGGGCATCTTTCTCCTGGACTCCTACAATTCATATCACAGGAGGCACAATAGGTCAGAAGAAAGAAATCTGTGCAAAAAAATAAAAAAGAGGGAGCTTTAGCTGAAAACAGCCCAGATTTGGAGGAAGTAAAACATTTACCTTTTCAAGAAGCTAAAGTAGCTTAACTAGGATGAAATCAAATATAGTCATGCTTAGACATATCATAAAACTTCCATATTTTAAAGAAAAAGAAAAAAATCTTGAAACAACAGAATAATGTTACATTATATATGCAGAAACAATGATTAAAGGAATGTGGATTTTCACCAGTAACCATGGAGGTCAGAAAGAAGTGGAGCAAAATGCAAAAAATTGTGAAAAATATAATTCAGAATTTTTATAAGCAAAAATACCCTTCAGAAATTGTGACAGCTACTTTCACTTGTTTACTTGTCTAAATTATTGTGTCCAATCATTTGGTCAAATATTGGCTTACTTGTAAGAATGAAGGTATTTTGTAGATGGGATTTGCCATACAAAGTGTCAATTGCATGGACTAAGTGACAAAGGAAGATTGGCTTTAGCAATTTGTGTTATCTCCAAATCCAATTATTTGGAGGTGAGAATTGAGGGTTTTATCTCTGCCTCAACATCAGTGCAGACTCTTGCTAGAATTTCTAGCCAGTCATTTATACCTTGGGGAATTCAAACTAAGGACTTCAACATCACATTTACTAGAGAATCCAGATAGGATTTTGCTTTGTGAAGTTCACACTTGCCAGTCTCACTTTTCATTGGGCTTATATGAAGTGTCCTGACTAATACAGGAATGTAGGTGAAATAAAGATATTTTCAGATAAAGTAAACTAAGGGAATTCATTACTAAGACACTCATTGTAAAATATTGGTTAAAAGAAGTTATTCAGACAGGAAGAGAATGATGTCAGAAAGAATTTTATAATATCAATAATGAAAAAAAAGCAACAGAAATGCTATATCTCTGTAAATCTAATATATGATTCTTCCTTGATTCCTTTAATATATTTTGGATGTTAAAGCACACAAATATAACATTGTTTAATAGGACTTATAATAGATGCAAATACTAAAACTTAAGACAATTAAAACATAGAAGGGCAAAGAATTTGATTCCTTCATTTCACTTAAAATGGTAAAATATTGATTCTAAGATGACTGAAAATTAGTGTGCATTGTTGTGTTATGTAAAATGTCTAAATATGCTCCACCATGGATACTATGCCCTAATTTCCACAGCATGATAATATGATGAGGTTATCACTTCCATGTTTATTTTATAGGGCCCAGTTGACCTTAAAATAGTAATATAACCCTGAATTATTTGGTGACTTCAAAGTAATGTCATGTGCCCCTAAAATCAAAGACATTTCTCTGACTGGTGGCCAAGTAAGATGTCAGAAAGATATGAAATGTGAAAAGGACACAAAACAATGTTTGTGGCATTGACATATAGGAAGTCCTGTGAGAAGGATTGCAGGTTGCATTAAAATGTCAAGTGAGGGTGTGATAAAAAGCCTCCAAGGAAACAAAAGCTCAGTCTCTGGAAGTAGCTTATGTTAAAAATTTGAATGGTAATGTAAGCATATTATTTTGCAGAGTTTTCAGCAAGAAAAATAACTCTAAATCCACCTTGATTTTGGCCTTCTGTGACCAAGATCAGAAAATTCATCCAAACGATGCTTCAACTTTTGACCCTGGGAATTGTGCAATAACCATGAATTTTGGCATAAGTCACTAGGTTTTCGCTTTTTGAACATAACAATGGAAATATATACGAATAACTAGAACAACATGAAAAGTTAAACAAAAGTATACAAAAAGATATCTTCAGATAAAACAATAAACACAGGAAAATGTAATACTAAAAGTGGCTCAATATGCCCAAAAGGAAATGAAGAGGAAACAGGAGTAAGCAATTTTAGGAAAAACAGCATAAAACAAATAACAAAATGGTTGATTAAAACCAAATTTTCCAAAATTTGTGTTAATGCACATGACATAGTTAGACTAATTAAAACACATATATTGTGAAAATTGACTTTAAAAATTACCAAACTATAGACTATAGATATTCATTTGAAATATAATGATATAGGTAGATTAAATTAAAATGATTAAAATATTCACCACACAAATACTATGAAAAAGAAATTTGCATACCATATTAATATCAGGCAAAATAAATGTTAGAGAAAGGAAAATTGACATTGACAAAGTAAAACATTATATAGTGATGAAAAGTTAAACATGAAACATAATTCTTAACATGTAAATAACTAAGAACAACTTTGAGAATACAGAAAAAACAACTGACTGAACTGTAATGCAAATAGACAACTCCACAATTACATATGGGGAATTGAACACTAATTTAGTCATCAATAGAATCAGTATACTAAAGCCCAGAAACCCTATAAAGAAGCATACTGCATCATTAACACTTATGGATCATCTCATATGAAAATTAATAACAAAAAAAATTTTAAATATAAATGGAACACTCATCAAAATAAACCTACACTTAATAATGAAAAAAGTCTTCTCAAGTGTAAAAAAAATTTCATAGAAAATTTGTCCCATATGTTAATGCATTTAAATGAGATATGAACAGGAGATAAATAATAGGAAAACCTACAAACACTAGAAAATTAAAAAAACAGATTCCTAAATAATCCAAGATTTCAAGAGGAAATATCCAGGGAAATTAGAAAATATTTAGAATTCAACATTATGAAAAGAAAGCATATTAAAATTTGTGACATATTTCTAATCAAGTTTGGGGTGGGTAGTACATAACACTATATGTTTATATTAGGAAATAAGAAATGTCTCAATTAAATGATATAAATTTCCACATATAGAAACCAGAACAGAAGAAAAAGGGAACTCAATTTGCAAAGATTATGAAAAGTGTTTTTGCTTTGGTTTGTTTCTTAGTAATCTTAAGATCCTGTTACTCAAGTAAATTTCTGTCAGATCTGTAGTTGGATAAATACATAAAGAAGGAACAACTAGTTAACACTTTAAAATATTAAAATGTACACTGTGAAACTGAAATACAAGACAAAGAAATAGGGAATAATGACCCAATCAAAAGAAGAAGACAGTAATCCAGAAATCATCAATGAACAGGACCAGGCTTATATTAATTGGATAGAGATTTTTAAAAAATTCTCCAATATGCTTAAAGAGATAAAGGAAAATATGGAGAAACAATGAATGGATTTGAGGAAAACAATAAAGGAACAATATGGGAATCTCTATTAATTCTCCATAAGATCCAGATAGAAATACAGGAGTTGAGAAACAAAACAATTGAAATGAAAAATATCCTATATGCTTCCAACAGGAGGATGGATGTGACAGAAGAAAGAATCAGTGGTCTTGAAGACAGGGCAATTGAAATGAATCAGGCTGAGGAGCAAAAAAAAAAAAGAATTAAAACAGAGCAAACAGTTTCTATGAGACCCATAATATACCATCAAATGTAACACAATATGCCTTAGTGGAATCCCAGAAAGAGAAGAAGTAGGAAAAGGGACATAAAGATTATTTAAAGGAATAATGGTATAAAGTTTCTCAAATTTCACAAAATATATGAATAAAGATATTCAAGAAG
>JAQZBX010002028.1:0-27347 GCA_029593785.1 Cabassous unicinctus | reverse complement strand
GAATCTTCACACACCTCTCTCCCCTGCCTGGGGTGGGAATGGAGGTGCAGGTGTGAGAAGGAATTTATGCTGTTTGGAAGCAAAATGACCACTGTTGCCCTGGTAGACTTCTGACTATTCAGTCTGTGCCAGGTGAATGTACCTGCAGTTACTTGGAGAGGCTGCTGGCCCAATCAAAGACCTAATCATAAGTTAATCATGCTTAGATGAACAGAGCAGTTTACAAGCATAATCCAATATCTATTTTTGGAATTAATAACTATATAAAACTGCCAAACTGCTACACCATCTTCCTCCCTACTAGAGGTGGGACTGATGCCTAGGCTGGCCTGCAGGCCGATTTGCTTGAAAGAAACCAGTCTCTACCATCACTGTGATTTTCAGTCAGCCCAGCTTCTCCTCATGCTGGGGGTGGCATCAAAATGGATGCTACCAGCCTCTTTCCAACTTGAACAGGTTCAAACTTTAGCTGTTCTTAGGATTATACTTTAGCCAGCCAAATTGACTAATCAGTAGCTGAAGTCGGTGGCCAACTGTCTCTTCCTCCCTTGTTTTTGGGAAATAGAGCTTCCATCTCCAACCATAGAATAGCTCCTGATATAGCTTCTGCTATCAGAGTAAGATGGTCACTGTCCTCCACAGCATGGCCTGAATTTTCCTGGGGAGGCTGGCACAGGTCCCCCCAGCTTTCTCCCTGCTGGAGGTGGGCCTGGGGTTTGTGCTAGAGCTGCAATCTGATCTGGATGGAAAGCTGGTCCCTACCAGCAGTGTGATTTTCTGTCCACTCTACTTGAGCCAGAGGTGGAGTTAAAATAGTGGGTACTGGCCTCTTTTTTCTTGGACAAGTTCAAACTTACGTGTTTTTAGGATTATACTTTAGCCTGCCAAATTTACTAACCAGTAGCTGAAGTTGGTGCCCAACTGTCTCTTCCTCCCCCATTTTTGGGAAGTGGAGCTTCAAGTTCAGCCACAGAATAGCTTTCAGGGTGGCTTATGCTGCCAGAGGAGGATGGGCACCAGCTTACATGGGGTGGAGTGCTCTACTTATGAAGCTTCTCTGCAGATTGGCAGTCTCTTCCTTCCATTCTTTCAAGGATGTTGCAGGATGCTCTTTTAGCCTCCTAGAACCCCCAAAGAAGAGATAGATAGCTCTGGGAGATTACTAACTGTCCTGTAGCATGAATGACTCTAAGAGCTCCTTACTCTGTTGCCATCTTGTCAGTTGTCTTCTTAATTTTTCAAGGTTTTAATATTTTAGAATTAAACATAGAGGAAAATCTACATGAATAAGAATAGGGAAATATTTCTTAGAAATGGCAAAATAAGAACAATCCATGAAGGGGCAAATCATACATTACAATTCATTAAAATAAAATAAAATTAAAAAGTTATCTAAAGACAAAGAAAAGATAAACTGTATATAAATAAGTAGAAAATATTTGCAAATCACATTTTTGATGAAGGACTTCTATTCAGAACATATAAAGAACACATAAACATCAAGAGGAAGAAAATAAAAAACACTATTAAAAATGGACAGACACTTCACAAAGAAGATAAAAGATGGGAAATAATCACATAAAAATGCTTGATATCAGTAGCCATTATGGAAATTCAAATTTAAATTAACGAGAGATACCATGGCTGTTTTAATTTTCCAGGCTGCTTAAGCAAATAACTTGCAGTGGGTTGGCTTAAAAAATGGAATTTCTTAGCTCATATTTTCGAAGTTGAGAAAAGTCCAATTGGAGGTATCATCAGGGTGATGCTTTCTTCCCAAAGACTGGCATTCTTTGTGGGTGGCTGCAGATGATTCTTGTTCTTGGTTTCTCTGTCACATATAAATGCAAATGGCAATCCTTCCTTGATTCTCCCTTCTCTTCCAGTTTCCATTGACCTTCAGCTTCTTGCTTCCTTTGACTTTCTATATGTCTGAATTCCATTCTGTTTATAAAGACTCCAGTAATAAGCTTAAGACCAATCTTGAATGAGCTGGGCCATACCTTAACTGTAGCAACCTCATTTAAAAGGCCCACTTACAATGGGCTCACACCCACAGGAATGGATTGAGTTTAATACATGCTATCCTCGAGTAAGTAACTCAAAGCCGACACAGTTCAATCTCTGGACAACCCGAAAATATATTTTTTTCCACATTTCTTCTATCACAACATCCCTATAGCCTTAAGATATTTCAGAAACAATAAAATGTATGTGCAAAATCTAATCAAAATCAGCTATGGGTATGGTCTTTCCTGGGTCACAATTGCCCTTTTTCTAGGAAGTCTAGGAAACAAGTTTTCTGCTTCCAATATACAGTGGAGAGACAGGCTTAGGATAAACATTACCATTCTAATAGGGATAAATTGGAAGAAAAAGAAGAATCACAGGTCCCAAAAAATTTCAAAACCATTACAGCAAACTCTATAAAATTTGTAGTTCTGTGAGTCATCTATGAATTGATGTTTTTTCCTCCTGGCCTGATGCACTGGCAACCCCACTCCTTTTTATCTAAATAACTGCGTTACAAATCCTTACTTTCACTGAAATGGCTGGCTCTATCCATGTTCATTTAAACAACCACATGGTTTATTCTCTAAGGACTTGCTTTATGAAAGCTTTGAAAGCTCCTGATAGAGTCACATCTAGCCCTAGTCTTAATTCACACTATCTGGAAAGACTTAGAATTTTCCATACCATCAATTTTGGAGGGGAGCTTAAGGGTTCTTTGCTCAGTGTATTCTTTCCTTAAACCAGACTGCACCTTCTACACTTAGCTTCGAAATCTCCTCAGCTAAGTATCAAAGTTAATCACTTTCAAGTTATGCCATCCATTCAATATCAGAATTTATTTGCATTGAGTTCTCTGCCACCTTAAAATCAAGATTGCCTTTCTACCTGTTTCCAATAGCACATTCATCATTTATTTCTGAGGCTTCATCAGAAGAAACTTTACCAATCATATTTCTTCACCAGTCCCTTCAAAGCAATTTAGGCTTTATCTACCAAGCATGTCACAATTCTTCCAGCCTCTGTAAATAACTCAATTCCAAAGTCTTTGTAAAAATTTTTTTGCATTTGCATTGGTAGCATCCCACTATCCTGATACAAAAATTTCTTTTAATTTCTTAGGCTGTTCAACCCAATATCTTGCAATGAGTTCATTTAAATAGTGAGAATTTATTAATTCATGGTTTTGAGGCCAGGAGAAATACAAATCATGCCATAATCAAACAATGATCTTTTTTCCTCCAAAGACTGAATTCCTTTTCTGCTGGCTGCTAGTGATCTTTGTTCCTTGGGTCCTCTGTCATATAATTATGCAAATTGTGGCCTATGCTGGCCATTTTGTTCTCTTCTGGGTTTTGTTGATCTTCACATCTTGCTTCCCATGGCTTTCTTTCTGTCTGAAATTCATTCAAAAGACTCCAGTATAAGGGTTTAGAGCTTTCCTGATTGAATAGGGCCACACCTTACCTTAATTAACCTCATCAAAATATTCTGTTCACAATGAGTTCACATTCACAGGAATGGTTAAGTTTAAGAACAAGCTTTTCTTATTGATATAGCTCTAAGCTTCCACAATGTCTAAAATGAAATAATCAACAATACCCAAATATATTATGGATGTGTGAGAACTGGAACTCTACCACATTGCTTGTATGAAAGCATAACAATAGCCCATATGGAAAATTTTGTCACTTACTTATCATATGACCAAGAAATCTCACTCCTAGGAATTTATAGGAGATAAATGGAAATTTAAGTTCATACAAAAACTAGTATTTAAATATTTATTACTATTTTATTCATAATCACCAAAATCTGGAAAAAAAACCTAAGTGTCCTTCAATTAGAGAAAGTATAAATAATGAGGAGTACACTCAAATAATAGGATTTTATGTAACAATAAAAAGGAGAAAATATTTAGATATTGAACAACTCATGTAAATCCTAAAAGCATTATTTAGACTGTAAAAATCCAGAATCAAAAGGTCACTTGCTTTATGATTCCATTTCTATGACATTCTTGAAGTGGCAGAACTTATTAATGAGAACAGTAGTGGCCAGAGGTTAGTGTTTGAGGAAACTATGATGAAAAAGGTGTAGCAACAGACAGTTTTTGCAAACTGTCTAATTGTGATGATGGTTACAAGAATCTATACATATGCTTAAATTTCATAGACTTACACAGCAAAAAAATTGTCTTTTTTACTTCAATTCAATTTTAAAAACTTAATTGAAAAACACAATAAAAAGAAATAATGAAGAAAATACAATGCACTCTTTATATATGCTTTTATTTTATATAATTTTATGTCAATATTAATTTTTATAATTAAATGATTTTGATGACAATAAAATCAGGGATTACAGCTCCAAAAATCACCTCTTAGACTGAGGAAACCAGAGGAGCAAGTCCATGTGCCAAAAGATAAAGGGATAAATTAATATTATGGGATTTTTGTTGATCATTGAATTCACAAAATGTATAAACATAAAGTTTAAAATTTTTACAGTCTGGAATAGTAACTGTATTTGGAACACATACAGCTACTGTACTGGATATGCAAGTGTATTAGTCACCCAAAGGGGTGCTAATGTGAAATATCAAAAATGGGTTGGTCTTTATAAAGGGTATTTATTTGGGGTAGAAGTCCACAGATACCAGGCCATAAAACGGTAAGCTTCTTCTCTCACCAAAGTCCATTTCCACATGTTGGAGCAAGACAGCTGCTGAAGTTTTTCAGGGTTTAGACTTCTTGGGTTCCTCTCTTCCCAGGGCTGTGTTTCTCTCTGGGCTTAGCTCTTCTGTATCCTCCACAAGGTCAGCTGTAGACTTTCACTTCTCTTCTCCTGGGGCCTTCTCTCCAATATCAAAGCTGCTTCTAAAAAACTGCTTCAACTCTGTTCTTTGCCTTGTCTATTATATTAGATTCCCCCACCCACCAAGGGCTGGGGCTCAATGCCCTACTGGCCCAGTAAATGCCCTAATCATAATTTAATCATGCCCAGATTAACAGATCAATTTACAAGCATGATCCAAGGATTTTTTGGAATTCATAATTACATCAAACTGCCAAACTGCAACACATGTAATACTGTCGTATAAGAGAAAGGAGGTTTTTATTTTTATTTTTTGATTGATTGATTCTCACATACAGGCTTAATTGCTAGACAGTCCACAAAGGAAGATTAACTTTTCCAGAAATCCAGGATTTTCTGTCTCATTGCTCTGTCTTTTTAAGGATTGTTGCTCTTGAACATATGATTTGTGAAAGAACAACATTGAAATATCAGATGATTACATGACTAATGTGAAAGGAGTGTAGATGTCAGTAACCTCCCTATATAATTATGACCCAGTTCATATATCATATCTGTTAAATTTCATTAGCCTGAATTTTATCATGTTCTCCAGTTTGCAGTAAGGGATCATCAAAATGGTATACTCTTGCCTGGAATTTGTGTATGCTGACGAGATTTGAATGGTATGTAGACTACAAATCTAAAAAGAAAAGTAGAATAATTATTGGTAGTTAAGAATTTCCAAGCAACCAATGAAAATTCAGAGCTCAATGAGGTTTTATATAAGCCTAATGATTCTCCAAAACTTCAGTCTGGTTATCAAGGTATATAAATTATTAATATTTAAGTTTTAAAGTAGTATGTTACAGTATACATAAAATTAATGAAAATCAGAACTAAAATACATATACAGTGCCTGACACTAATAGTTGCATTCCTAAGAGATGTCTAAAATAAAAACTTGCTTCCATGAACCCTGACAAGAGGATGTATGTTGAGGATCATGAAGTACTCAACTCAACTTCTTCTAACACAGAATTGATGGGATTTTTGGAGATGATTTCAGGAAAACTTCTTACAAGGGCTTTAATCAACTCACACTCACTCCTCTGTCCTACCACCTTCTGTCTTTCTGGGTTTCAGGACCATGATGTAATTAATAGAGCTGCAGTGTTCAGTTATATTCTTGGGGAATCAGAGCCATGTGCTTAGGAAGCTAAAGAGGAAACAAAGGAATCCCAGTTGCCTTTTTAAAATTAATATTTATTTTATTCATTAAAAAATACTAAGATTACATAAATGTTACACATAAAATATTGGTGTTCCCATATGCCCACTCTTCACACCTCCTGCAATCTCCCACATAAACAAAATCCTTCATTGGTGTGGCACATTCATTACAATTGATAAACTCATCCTGGGGCATTGCCACAGGGCATGCACCCTAGTTTACATTGTAGGTTACATTCTCTGCCACACAATTCTGCAGGTTACGGAAAGATAAATAATAGCCAATATCTGTTATTGCAATGTCATTCAGGATGATTCCCAAGTCCCCATAAAACCCCCATATTACACCTGTTTTTCCCTCTCCCTGTCCCTCCAGTGGCCACTTCATCTTCATTAATGTTGTAATTCCTTCCATTGCTAGAATCATAAGTCCATAGTGGAATACCAGTAAGTCCACTCTAGTAGATAGTTCATTCCCAAATCCTGAGGATTCTAGAATGGTGATGTCCACTCCACCTCTAATTGACAGGGGGCTTTGATCCCATACAGCCAATGGATGGGACTCGCTTGCAGTGATAGGCTCTCCTGTATCATTGTTATGGTGATTGTCAATTCTCACCTCCTTGTTAATATTCCTAGGTGATTCCAATGAACTGCAGAGTATGTTTGGCAACTCCACTGAGGCTCAGGGTCCAGCTGGCACATAGCTCAAAAATTCCAGCCTCTTGTATGTACACCTACAAAATCCAGCACCAAGTACAGGTTTAAATAGAAAAGTCAGATGAGCCATATGTAGGGAAGCCATAAATGAGTCCAACACTGTCACTTTCAGGAGCACAAAATCTAAAGTAGGACTTGTGTGTCTCCAGAGCCCTCAGGAGCCCCACTATTTTGGGGTAGTATCTTCTTTGGAAATCTATGAGATCCTGCTGAGATATGCATAAGTGTTACCTCTCAATTACCTCCCGACTCACTTTGAAGTCACTTAGCAATATACTCTCATTTTTCTTTATATTTTCCACCTTTTATTCCAGGTCTTTTAACAGTTGCATTGCTAGTTGGTGCTTGGTAGTAATCCCTCGGTGCCAGGGAGACTCATCCCTGGGAGCCATGTCCCACACTGGGGGGAAGGTAATGCATTTATATGCTGAGTTTGGCTTAGAAAGAGGCCACATTAGAGCAACAAGGAGGCTCTCAGGAGGCAACACTTAGACACCCTAAAACACTAGACTAAATTTCAATTTCAAGAGCAAAGGCTCACAAGCATAGACTTCAAGATCAAGGGCCAATCAATGGACGATCCTCCTTTGCCAGTCATTGACCCTGCACTTGGGGAACTGTTGCTTCTTCATTAGAGAAGGTGGCAGAGCTCTCCAGCATGGAAAATCAGTATTCCCTCAGTTATTGTGTGAATCTCCAACCCCTGTGACAATACCTCATGAATATTTGACACATTTATATACCTTATATGTATGCCCAGGTGAACTTACACCCTTTGGATGTTTTGATGTTTGGAGCTCGCATTTTTCAATTCTGCAATTCTTTAGTGTGGCAGAAAAATAAAGCTTCTAATTTTCATAAGCAACATTTTTGTTTATGCTTTTTCAAAACATGAGGCCATGATTCCATAATACTAAAATAAGGAAGCAAATTTCAATAGTGAATGGAAAATTTAAAAGCAATTTAGAGGAAATGTAAAGGAATTTCCTCATATTTTATAATAGAGCATCCATCTCTATTGTGCAAAAGCTTAGAGCATGGTGATGATTAGCAAAACAATAGAGTTTAAACCCTATTTCATAAATGTACAAAAAAAGCATGTAAAGATGTAAAAAGAAATTACAAGTAATACACGCACAAAGCCCATAGAGACAAATTATTATGATTAAATGTTAATAGAATACTTCCTGAAAAAGTAAAAGTACATGGTTAGGACTGTCTGCTCTTTCCATGGTAATGGGAATATAGACTAGAGATGAAGTTTTGGGGGTAAAGTGTGAGACATATTTTTCACTCTATTATTTTTTATTATTCATGTTTGATTTTTTCCAATACCTTATTTTGAAAAGTTATAATTTATAGAAAAGTTGAAATGTTATAATGTATATCCATGTACACTTCACACTAATTCATTAATTCTTAATATATGACTTTCTCAACACATATATTTTTTAAATTTATAGACGTAGATAAATCTTTAAAGCATTTCATAAAGTTTATATACTATTTTCCAAATATAGCTGCCATATACATTTATTCATATATATTGATGTAAATGTTATTAAAATATAAATTTTTAAATGTGCTATTTAAACATTTGAAAGAGTGTTTCATACTTCTTGACACTTCACATATAAATTCTTTAGAATATATCTACTGAAATAGGACATTTGTCAACAAAATCACAATTTCATTCTTGTAGCCAAGAAAGGAAGCCAAACTTCCCTCTTCCTTCCTTTAGTACCTCTGGTGGCCACTGCCTTTATATTAATGCTATAAGTTCTTCCATTGCTAGAGTAACAAATCTAACAAGTCTATTTTAGTCCATATTTGCATTCTCCCCTTATGTTTGTTAATTCCTCACTCTTGAGGATTTTAGGATGTTGATGCCCATTCTGTCTCTGGTTTAGAGGAGGCTTAGTTTCCATGGAGCAGATGAATGGAACTGTCTTGTCTGTGATTGGAGACACTCTCCATTTTTTGGGATGGGCTATTTCCATCATTATCCTTTTTTCACTTGTCCTGGGCAAGTCCAATGAACTGGAGAGTAGGTGTTGCAATTATGCTGAAAATCAGGACTCAACCGGCATATGAACAGACCAAAGATTTAAGTTTCTGGGACACATATTTAATGAATATATTACTAATTATAGGTACAAATAAAAGGGTCATTAGAGTCATGTGTAGGGAAATTATAAATGAGTTTAACTTTGTTACATTGGAGAACATATATTCCAGAGTAAGGCCCACTGATGGGGTGACAAATTCCTCAGGTTGTCTGCCCTGCCTTTAGTGTCTACATGTCTCTAAAGCCCTCAGGAGCACCCTTGATTCAGGCACTTGTTTACCATTTCAGGCAGTGAGATCCTCCTGAGATGTGCATAATAAGCATAACCTCTGGAATGACCTCCCTACTCACTGTGCAGTCTCTTAGCCATACAAACTCATTTGTGTTTAATATTTCTCCCTTTTGCCTAAGGTTGTTTACCAAATGCATTGATAGTTGGTAATAATCCCTGGAGGGAAAGTGAGAGGGGCAGAGGCTTGGTATATGGGAATCCCCTGTATTTTTCAATGGAAAATTTTGTAATCTAAAGCTTCTTTAAAAATAAAAAGTATATAATTTTAAAAAACTTTATCTAATATTACATGTTATATATATATATAATATTACATAATATAAAATCTGCAATATCTGTCCATATATTAGATAATATGATAAGCAATACACTTTTAGTGTTATATTAATCATTCATTGAAATATAAAGAAGACTTTATTTAGCCAAACTATTGTCATAATAGACTGAAGAATATGTTTCTCTATAAACTAATATTCAGTGATTTACATAAAACATATTCAAATAAAAAAAAGTCAAGGTGTGTATATATATATATATATATATATACACACACACACACATATACACACATACAAATAAATACATACAAATACATTAACCTTTAATAAAATTTGTATTACAATTCATAGGCACAATGCATCAAACCCCAAAAGAGGTTAACTTGGGTAGGAATAGGATGGGAGGGATATGGATGGCAGTGAAATACTGAATATAAATTTTTATTTATGTATGACTCTGTACATGTTCTCCTCATTTAAAAATATGTTTGTATTTCAATTGATGAGTAAAGCAAGTCTTAAAATGGAATACAAACAAAAGAAGCAATATAAATTCACATTAAATTCCTATTATAGAAATGAAGAAAAAAAGCATTAATTCTGATAACTTGTGAACATGGTATCAAAGCATATAAATTTAGTGAAATATTCTAAATACAAAATGGGCATACAAAAATTTGGAACTTTTTGTTGGTGGTAGTAACATCAGTGTCATAATTACCAAATTAGTGTGCATTTATTGTAGGCTACAAAGAAGTGGTTTTGGATATAATTTATTATTATTTAATTTGAATGAAATAATTAGTATGAACTCCTAAGTTCTTAAAATATACATTTAAGCATGTGTGATTTTAATTAGACATAATTAATTTATATTGATTTAAAAGATCATAGGTAGTCATTGCCTTGCTGGGAAATCTTTGGAGTTACATGTTAAAATAGGTTAAAATTCCACCCATTTATATCTCAAAGTTTGTAACACCATTTCTTCTCTCCATGGTAAATAGTTTAACCATAAACAAGTATAAAGTTAAGTAGTAATGCATTAAAAATAGTGCTATATAAACAGTGAACTCTATTGTAAATACTGGGCTATAATTAATAGGACAATTATAAAAATGTTCTTTCACAGATTATAGCAAAAATACCACACTAATGCAAGGAGGTAATTATAGGGTGATACTTGGGAACCTGTTATTATATACATGATTTTTATGTAAACCTACAATTTCAATTTAAAAAAATGAACACACTGAACAAAAAAAAATGTATTTGAGATTAACTGCATAGCATGAAAAATGCAAATTTATAGCAGGTTGATTAGAATATCATATTTTTTGGAGATTATTTCTATGTTTACAAAAAATGTATACTAATGACAACAATTTATTACTTATATTTTTTGACAACACAAGCCCTGGAAATACTTTTTGTTTTTTCTTACCCTAGAACATTAAAAGAGAGAAATTTTTCACTCTTCTACAAATTAGATTTTCTCAATATATGTTAGTTATAAAGTGAGTGCCCATTATTAGGTTGGTAATAATTCACTATGAACAAGAAGAGAAGAGAAGCATGTACCCTCTAGAGTCCTAATTGTTGCTTTTCCTTAGAGGAAAAAAGACCTAAAATAAATTGTGAAATAATTTCATGTATGAGCCCTGTATATAAGTGAAGAATTGGTTTTTCTTTACTGATGCATTTTTGTTGTTTGAATCATTTAACTTTCATATTGAAACATCACATGAAATCTCAGAAAAGGAAAAAGCAAGGAAATTTTGTACTACATTCTGGATTGTCTAAGCTAAAATAAACAATTAGAAGTTTGTAAAGATGTTAATATGTTCTAAAAATTTACACATTTAAGAAACTAGCCAAAACTAAATATTAATTAGGTAAGTTAAACTGTGCATTTCTTAATAATATTAGAGTGGGTGGCTAAATAAATGTATAAAAATCATTTGTCTTAAAATTTGTGCATAACCAGAAACTTATGTCAAAAATCTATGTATGTAGAATTCTACTGTATCAAAAGCATGTTTCTGAATCAGGTACTTTGATTTATATTTCCTAGATAATCGGGTCCATGAGACCTGCTATCAACAAGGACATTAGAAAGCAGGTGGAGAGATTATACTGTAGAAGGTTTTTAAGTCTTCTAGATTATCAGCTATTGGTCCATTGGGTTAAACAAGATGGTGAAAAAACTCTTCTTTAGCAGTATATTTTATAAGACAATTCTATATCCTATTTTCCAAAAACATTTTGAAAGTAATATTTCCTTGATATTGATGTACTGAATAAATTATGTTTTAAATTATCTTAAGATCTATCTGTAATAGTTTTGCTTAATGAACCCACTTTCTTTTTCTCTGTGCAGGGAAAAATTGAAGTAACTATTTGATACCGATAGATACCACATATGATGCATTTGCATTTGACCACATGTAAAAGTATGGGTCACAGAAATAACAAGAAAGCTTAATTGCTGATTAATTTCCTATAATAGGCCCTTTGCTCTGGACCCTCATACATGTATGGCTGTTTATGACTATGAAAAGAGTGGACCTTAACATGCATGATTCATGTGCTCATATGCTTAAAATTTATATCAAGTAATCTGACAAAGTAGATAGAGACATTGCATGGCATTAAGAATTTTCTGATCTACAGCATATAAACAATGAATCCTATGTGTTAATAAATAATGTTATAGACCTTTTCCTCCTCAATATGTTATTTACGAAAATATTCCTATTTTTTTGAGCCAGGGATTTATTATGTTTGCCTCAAAAGGAAGGGTTTGAAAATAATTATTTCTGAACTCATGAACAAATTCTGAATTTTGTAAGCCAAAACCAGAGTTTTGACTGAAGAAATATAAATTCAAAGGGCAAAATATAGGAAAAATACATTATCACTTCTTCAGTATACACACTGGTCATTTAGCCTGACGTAGCACCCACATTTGTGTTTCATCAAGAGGTAAATGACTTATCATAATCCTTGTTTAGGAAAAAATCATCTTAGTAAATATGGCTATAAAGGAAATTGAATACAGAATGTATAATTTAATATTTTCTGATTTAAGGTTTTGCTTATTTTAATTTCATTTCTTCTATCCACTATTATTTTTTTAAATTATTAATATATAATATATAATACTTTCTAGAATCTTGAACATTTGATATATTGAGAATTAATGCTACAGATATTTTTTGCTTCAATCCTTCTTTGTTAACTGATTTAAAAAAGCTTTTTCATTGAATAATGCTATCTAAGCATTTTTTGCTTAAAATTTTATTTCAAAAATTTCATTATTTACAGAACATCACTGATAAGATTTTAATTTCTCTCTAGTAAGGCACAGAGCTGTTTCTGGTTAAGGAAAAGAAAGAATAGAAATAGTTATAATGCTTTAATGAAAGAAGTGTTAAAACTTCCAATTTTTTCAGAATTTCTTGGTTAAATCTTTCCATGTAAAATAACTTGGGAGAAATCAATGGTTGTGTTTGTTTAAAGAAACCATTATCTATACTCTGCATTATTTATGCTACACATTTTATATAAGCTATGGAAATATTAACAATTTCCACAAGGTAAAAGATATTACCGTTGAGAATTATGTAGGGAACCTTAGAAGAAGATTTTGCATTTTATTATTTAAATATATTTTCTGTTTTACTTTTCTATCATGCACATGTGATGTTTATAGAAACAGAAGAAATTAGATGTTAAAGTGACAAATAACAACTACATTATATCAATTTGCAAACCCTTAATGAACGCTATGTATTTTTGTAAATAAACATAAACATTGTGATGATTTGGGCTATTATGCTATACTTACTTGTAACTGTAAAATTTGAAAATGGTAAATAAGAACAAAATCTCCTAGGATATATAAATTTGAAATTCCATATGGTCAAATAGTTAAATTTCAAGTGGAAAGTGAATTGAGTATATATACAGATATATCTGTTTATTGTTTGAATACCATGCAGACAATATCAACCAAGTTTCATGTCTATTATATATAATAAATTTAATTTCTATTAAGGTACAAATTTTCAGGAGATATGCTAATGCTCATATTTAAATAATTATGATTTTGAAGATGTAGATGCATTGTTATATTTTTTCCTTTCTAATAAGAACAATTTGTAAAAATCAGGTAACAAATCATGTATTCTTTCACTGAAAAATTATTTGACACTTTACTATATGCCTGCCAATTGCTAACAGTTATTACAATTTACATATTAAGGAACAATACACAGTTTCCACCTTCAAGGTACGTAGTATTGAATCAGTCCCTTAAACTATAAAACCAGAGATAATCAAAAGCACTGAAAAATTAAGTGGCTAAGGATATGTGGGGGGCCTCAATCAGATTTCACAAATTGTAAAATCTCAAATACTCTACACTGATCAAAAATGGTTTCACTAAGAAAGAGAAATTTTAATTTTAAATTTCACCATCTAGTAAAATTTAAAATTTCACCAGCTAGTTAAAAACTGAGCATGAATATTCCAAGAAATATCATAAAGTCATGGTAATATAATTATAATAATTGAAATCTATAATTAAAATACGTCTAACACATTTCATCAACCACACTGGAACTATTTCCCTAGTGTAGATCATCACTAGGCTTCTAGGTTTTTTATCCTAACCTTTGTATTTTGGTTTTGCTTTTTCCAGAAAGACCCAAGTGGAGAGAGGAGATGGACATCTACAATCTTACCACAATGGATGAGTTGATCCTCATAGGGCTCTCTGATCTCCCAGAGGTGCGCTATCCTCTCTTTGTGGTTTTCGCTGTCATCTATCAGGTTACTTTGTTGGGAAACGGTGGCATTCTACTGGCCATTGGGACTGAGCAAAAGCTGCACACACCCATGTATTACTTCTTGGCCAATCTGTCCGTCGTATATATTTTGTGCCCATGAACCACAGTTCCCAAGATGCTTGAGAATCTCTTGACCGAGAAGCAAAGCATTTCTTTTGTTGGATATGCTTTGCAGCTTTATTTTTTGGCGGCCATTACAGGGGTGGAGTTTTTCCTTCTCACTGTCATGGTTTATGACCTGTATGTGGCCATTTGTTTCCCCCTTCGTTACACCCTCATCATGACCAAGGTACGCTGTGTCAAGCTTATGGCTGGAACTTGGGCAACAGGTCTTCTTAATTCCCTTCTGCATACCATATTCACGTTCTGCCTGTCTTTCTGTAAGTCCCATCATGTTAACCAGTATTATTGTGACATCCCACAATTGGTGGAACTCTCATGTTCTTCTACGTATGTGGCAGAAATGCTTCTTTTAGTGGTGGCAAGTGTTTTGTCAATCCCAGCCTCTCTAATCACTTTAATTTCCTATATCTACATCATATTCACCATCCTAAAAATTCAATCAGCCCAAGGGAAGTGCAAAGCCTTCTCCACATGTGCTTCCCACCTTCTTGTTGTCTGTCTGTTTTATGGCACAGCAACATTTACCTTCCTCCAACCGTCTTCCAATCAACACTCCCCTGCCAGAGACAGGCTCATCTCAATGCTGAATGTGGTTATCAACCCAGTGTTAAACCCCATAATCTACAGCTTAAGAAATGCAGAGGTTAAAAGAGCACTCAGAAAGGTTTTACATCCTATAAAATGTTTACCACACACATAAGATTGACAAAGCTACTTACTTAGACCTATACTGAGATTGAATTCATGGAAAGAGTTGGAAAAATTAATAGAAAAAAAAATCTAAATCTAGATATCTATCTATCTAGAGTACTCATAACTAAGAATATATAGAAATGTATACAATTGACACACATACATATACCTAGAGTTATGTCTTTGCATATGTCTATATCTCTATCCAGTGGAAACAGAAAAATTATCTTACAAAATAAATATTTTTAATGGTAAAACTTAGTAACATTATGTTCCTATGTATGTTGTTGTTATGTTTCATTATCAATAGTAATTAAAATGGTAAAAGTGGTATTATCTGGTCCTGTCTTATGTAAATGTGAATCCATGTTCACTGAACTGATGTCAAATCAATAGCCAGAGTCATAACTGTAAACATAGCCATAGCCAAAGCCATACCCATGTTCTTATCCACATCATAGCCATGCTTATATCTATACTTATACCATTTATACCTGTATTTGTCATCTATATCAATTGTATTATCTATAACATTCATATTTATAAGTGCATTTATATCTATTTCTTTATCACACTATCTGTGGATATTCCTCATTCATTCTTTATTATAATTGCCTACCTGCTGATGTTCATATCGCTCCTTAACATTACCATTTCACTCTTCCTCCTATTCATCTTTGTTTTCTGCTTCCTCTATATTTCTCCACTTTGCCCATTTCCTGTGACTACATCCACTCTTGTTTCCATTTTTCCCTCCAAGCAGAAAATTTACTTTTCTGTATCTCTGGTCTTGGATGTCTCATTCATATGGCTACATTATTATTATTTTGATGTCATATATTATTTTGATGCCCTCATTTCAAAATTGAAAGTATCTTCTACCACACATGCACATATTTTCTCATCAGATACCCTGTATTTTTGTTTTGTTTTTTTTTTCCAACTATTCAGACTGCTGAAATCAGGCACTGCTTTTTCTTGAAACTCAGCACTTGCATTCACTGTGAATAGAGAGCTATCATTTCTGACTATGGATTACTCAACATTCTCACTTGATTTTCTAGTCTTTTCACCTCCAGAAATACACTGCTTACATAATTCAGAATTTTAAGTCAGCAAAATGTATAATTTTCTCCCTCTTATTCCCAAACACTGTGCATTCCTATTGCTTCGTAAAAATAGTTCCCAGTGTGGTGATCACATTTGTTTTCTCACAGGCATTATCAACCTACTTTGTATGTCCTACTAACCCTCAAACATTCCTCATCTTCTCTCTTCCTTTTAACCACATTCTTTCATTTCTGTATGACTAAGTGCAGTGGTTGCATCAATAGTGAAGTGTTTTTATATTATTCAAAGGTGTACAGCGCTCTCCTCCTCTGAACATCTAGTCATTTCAAGGCTTTATGAAGTAATACCCTTATCATTTGTAGCTTTGCCTCAAAAGGTAAAGACTACATGAACTTAGAGATGGCATGCTTTAGGACTGAGTACATTTTCCAAATCTCAGTAATGTCCCAATGTATAACTTCAAAAATGTTACAGAGCTATATATAGTAGCTGATCAAATAGCTTTTACTTAGATAGTTTTGACCAAGTATCTGTTAATTAGATTGAAACAGAGTGGAAAAATCCAAGTCAACTTGAAAAAAGAAATGCTGTAATAATTGTATATGTTTCATTTTTGTTTTGTTTTAAGCATTCTCTCTATTCTCTAAAGCAGAGTTTTTATGTATTATGAAAGACTGAAGTAAAATTCTCACTGTACAGAAAACAACAAGGAATTTATTAAATGAAAGAGTTAAAGTTGAGTTATATATTTAAAACTCAACCAATATGTCAATTTAGTTGAAATTCAAATACTTGTGTAATAATTCATCAGCAATTTTAATGATTTTACTACACAAAAATGACTTTACCTTTTTGATTATATATGGATTATATATGGGTTCCAATATTAACCAATGGAAGCAAATCACAAGCTCAGAAATAGACCATGACATCTATGGTCAATGATCTTTGACAAGACTTTCACACCCATCCCCCAACCTGGGCCAGAATAGTCTATTCAACAAATGGTACTGGAGACGTGGGATATCCATATCTTATCTTATACCACATACAAATATTAACTTGAAGTTTTGAAGAAACTCAATATAAAAGAAGCAACCATAAAAAAGAAAATGTAGTAAAACATCTTCAGGATCTTGTGGTAGGTGGTAGTTTATTAAACCTTACACCCAAAGCATGAGCAAAAAAAGAAAAAAAATAGATAAATGGGATCTCCTCAAAATTAAACACTTTTGCACCTCAGTGGACTTTGTCAAAAAGGGTTAAAAGGCATCTGATTCAATAGAAGAAAATATTTGGAATTAACATACCTGATAAGGGTTTAATATACATAATATATAATGAGATTATACAACTCAACAATAAAAAGACAACTACCCTAATAGACATTTGTCCAAAGAATAACTACAAATGGTTAAAGACATATGAAAAAATATTCTTCATCACTACTGATAAGTGAAATGCATATCAAAACTACAATGAATATCATTTCACACCTATTAGAATGGCCACTATTAAGAAGTCAGAAAACTACAAGTGTTGGAAATCAAGTGGAAAGATAGGAACACTTATTCACTCTTTGTGGGAATGTAGAATGGTACAACCACTGTCGAAGACTGGCCGTTCCTAAGGAAGTTGAATATAAACTTGCCATGTGATCCAGGAATACCACTACTAGGTATATACCCAGATAAATGGAGAGCAGTGACATGAACAGATACACTCACTGATATTCATAGTGGCATTGTTCACTGTTTCCAAAAATTAGAAACAACCAAGGTATCCACAAACTATGAATGGATAAACAAATTGTGTTGCATGCACATGATGGAAAATCATGCTGTTGTAAGAAGAAATTAAGTCATGCAGCATATGACAACATGGATGAACATGAAGGACATTATGTTGAGTGAAGCAATCCAGAAACAAAAACATAAATACTGTATCATTGCACTATTTTGAACTAAATATATTGTGTAAATTCATGGAGCTATTAATTAGAATTAAGACACCAGAAAATAGAAGGAGTTTAGGGAATGGAAAGTTAAGGGTTAATCTTTTCTGAATTTATAAAAAAGGTTATTTTTAAATCTTAGGAAAAGAATAGAAATGGTGAAAGCACATTTTAGTGTTTGTAACTAGCAAGCTATTTTATTGTTATGACAGTGATTGAAAAGAAACATCTAAGATCATGCATATTATTAGAAGGAAACCTAAAAAATGTAACATGGGAGATCATAATATTTGGAAATCTTATGTGAAATATGAAAATGGATAATATTTCATATATGACTCTTTTTACAAAATATAAATAAAATAAATAAAATAAACTAGAGAGAATTAAATAGAATAGTAGCTATGTACAATAGGAGAAGTATAGATTAAGAGGTGGTAAGTTTGTTTGTCTGTTTTTTTTTCCTCACTGTTATTGCAATAATGAAAATGCTCTAATAATGACTGACGTGATGAAGGCACAACTATGTGATTATATCACAAACTATTGATTGCATGCTTTGGAGGGATTTATGCTTTATTAGTATATATCAATAAAATTTATTTGCTGAAAAAGACACATGAAAATGTAATAGTAATTAATATATTATACAAAATCAATAAAGAAAAATAACAACAGGATGAATGAGTATCAAGAAATTGACACACAAATATGAAATCCTTATTTCTTGAGAAGGTTGAAGAACAAATCCATGAGTTCATAACAAATTTTTAATGAATAGCACTAAAACAATTGTATATTTATATCAGAAGAAAAATAAAAATTAACTAAATAGGCCAACCTCACTACATAAAGAAATAAATTTCAAGTGGATTGTGGATTTAAATATGGAAAATTTAAGATATCTTCAGAATAATTTTGTATGATATTGGAATAGGAAATACTTCTTTAAAAAACATTATTTAAAAAGAGTATATGAATAAATTTGATTACATTAAAATGAAGAATACCTGTGTTTCCTTCATCAACAAACACTACTGTGGGAAAATACAAACAAGAAAGGAAGAAACAGGACATATTTCCAATCCACAACAGACATCTGGTTCATATCTAAAATATGTAAGGATATTCTCCAAATCATTAGCAGACTTACCGGTAACTTATTAGCAAAATATATATTTCACATGCATTTCACAAGAGAAAACAATGAATTTAAAAAAATATATGAAAAGATATATAACTTATTTTGGGTTTCTGCAGAGGCAGACCCTAGGATTATGTGAGCCAAGCAATTGACTTAGGAGCTGATCTAAAGAAGCAGAGGTAGTAGAGAGAAAAATTGAGGAAGAAGTGGAATGGAAGCCAAATATCAGTACGTTAATAAGATACAAATGACGGCAACTGTGATTCAATCCAAATGGATACTTTTAGAGAAGACTTAAAATAAGTCTCTGAATTGCCTCACACAATCAGCAAGAAATCAGCCATTTGCCATTGGCTGTCATTGCTGGTAGTTTTTTCCTTAGGGCATTAAATTCCCACAGTGGGTAATTGATGGACCAAACTTTTTTTAGGGACTAGAAAAAGTCACTGGAGTTGCAATATGAAATTTTTTTGTTTGTGAGAAAAGACCTAATTGTATCTAGTACAGTATTGATCTTAATTATGCATCCGAGAAATGCAGATTAAAACCACAATGCCAAACCAGTACATGCAATTATACCCTCATCAGAATAGCTAAAAGTGATGTCAATTCCAGGTGTTATCAAGATGTGAAGAAAGTCAAATCTTAACACTGGACAGAGAATGTATGTGTCTACTAAGTTTGAACAAATGCATACTCTTAAATTAACAATTCAAATCCCAATTCCCATATAACAGAAATGAATGTGTATGAATTTAATCCAAAAGATAATTACAAGAATGTTTAGAATGAACATTATAAGGGGCAAAATTGGAAAGCAACTCAATTATTCATTAATATTAGTAGGTATAAATATATTGTGGTATATTCATACAGTGGAATACCATACAGCAAACAAAATCATAAACTTTAGTGCTAGACAAAACAACATGAATGGGTTTGATTCACACAATTTTATTATGTTTTTGTCATTGTGCTTTAAGTACTTGTAAAAATTTTGACATATTGGATAATAAAAAAGAATAAAATTATAATCATAACTCAAACACTGCAAAAAATAATGTTAAGGAAGAGAATATAAAAACTAAAAATGTAATATTTATATTTATATATGACCCAACAAAGAAAGAAACATTAAGAGATTGATACCCACATTTCTATTAATCATCTTGAGGTTTATCAAACCATCCTGTGGCCCTTTTGTCACCCCCACAGATGCTTAGAATTATTTAACTGTTATGATCCATATTTGATCATTGAGTTTTTAGTGTCACTAGTTTTCTTTTCTGAGCAAGACAATTACAATCCTCATTAACCCAAACCACTACACATGCAAATATTGGGAATTAAGCCTGGGGGTTTTCTAATTTCATTAATATACCACAACTTGATCATTATAGTCCTGATAAATTATCTCAGGTGAAATCAGAAAAATCATCCTCAACTCATGGATAAACCAGGCACCTTACTGTCTCCAGGGATGAACAACTCAGCAGGACCATAATGAAGGTAGTTAACTCACCTGGGCAACTATCATCCATTGTGTAGGAAAAAAAAACTCTCTTAGAAGTTAAATGCCATTCTCAGGGTCTTTTTTTCCTGTATTCCAAACTACATGCAACCATAACCTAAATAATGTAGAAGAGCAGAAGAAATGAAAGTTTTTGAAGCAGAGTCCATGATAAATACTGCTGAATGTATATCTTCTATATGGGATGTCCTGGTTCCATATCCATTGAGACAATTTGCATTTGGTGAATCCAAAAATGAGAAAGATTATGTTTTTGAACAAATCCATTCCTGTCATATTGAAGCAGTCTTAATATAGGGAATCAATAGATGGATATGGAACCTGCAAGAAGTCCACCTGGATATCAATACCCTAAAGATGGCTGCTGGAAGACTCTGATGAGATTTCTGCCATACAGAATGAGGTTTCCTCCAGAAGCCAGAAGAAGGCCTGTATATTCTCCAGGGGCCTTAAAAATGGGCTCTCCTGGGGAATTGATGGGTGGGGTAATCAATCAAAACAGAAAAAACCTGGGACTCCTCACATGCCATTAGCAAAGGGATGGAATACTTAATGGTTTAAAAAGCAAGTACAAAGATCAAGTCTGTCTCATTTTTCTTGGCTTCTGCGCCCTGCTCTTGCCATGTACCCCCAAACCCACCATGAATCAACATGCAAGTAAAACCTGGGTATTTATAAACTATAATGGGAAATTGGAGTCTATAAATCAGTCGTCTTTATCACTCTGCAGCTCCTTCCTTTCTCTGGGACACATGAGCTGTGATTTTCTACCATTTCTCTTCCCTTCCTACCTTAATAAATTACAGGCCTAACTAAACTGATGTGCTCTTGAAATTCATTTCTGCATCATAGTCAAGAACATAGACAAAATCCAGTAACATATTTTGCAAATGCCAGCCAGGAAGTTACTGGTGAGTGAAACTATGGCCTACAGCCTACTTAATACCTTCTTTTGCTTACCCATTTTAAACAGGTTTGCCTATGGGTCCCCATGGGATGCAATTCCAGGAAGGGAGAGGCTGGGGCATGGGTATTCTCTGCATCTGTGCCATGTACCCAGGCTTGTGAAATCTGACCCCGGCTGGGAGAGCTGGAGCACAAGGCATGGGCTCAAAGCAGGGCCCTGCCAACACACAGGTTCCCCAGCTGAGCACTGGACTGTGAAGCTCCTTTTTCAAGCCCTTTTAGCAATCAGGTGTGTTTTCCCTCAGGCCATTTCCTTCTCCTGCTCTCTTGCCTCTGTGGCAGGGGGCAGGGCAATGACTCAGAGCCAGGGGCTTACACCTCTCAGGGCGTCCATGCCATTGCAAGCCTGCCTTGCTAGAAAACACACAGCTAAGTAGTCTGGGATGGGGTGGGAAGGTGACATCAGGGTCAACTACCAAAGTTCTCATTACTGGCTTCGTGTGAAAATGCTTTGGAATGTTTTAAAAACTGTTTAAATAGAAAATGCATTTACTAATGAGGAAATTATTGCCTCAGGGTCCCAAGGCCTATTAGCTAGAACAATTGATCTCTAATCACTTAATGGCCTTTTGATAGCTGGTATAATTGAGACGTTCCCAGTTCCTAAGAATGGCTATTAAGACCTTTAAGAATAGGAAGAAGCTTTTGCCCCTTCTCCAGGAAGAAGCATTATTCAGTTTGGCAGCTTCAGTCCAAAATACATTCCACCCCAAGATCTATTTGATCTCTCCCCCAGGTCCAGAATGACCATGGAAATGTCCGGCAGGAGGGTCTTTGATTTCCAGGATGGTGGGAACCAGAGAAGTAACTCTGATATCCCACAAGACCCAGTTTGGGCACTTCAATTCTAAGAGGAGCCAATGATCCCTGAGATTTATCTCAGGAGCTTCCATTTGGGTAACAGTGCAATCAATCTCTGATCCTGGAATGCAAGGTTGCTGAGAAGTTGAGCAGAAAACTCTGAATGGCTCCCAAGAAATTCCTTGGGCCCTTCCATTCAGAGGGCAGCCAACATTCTCTGAGATTTATATCAGATGCTTTGGTTTGGATAACTGCTCCATCTCCCATCAATTTGGCTTGGTCGCTTTGGTCTGAACTTAGGGGTTTCAGGCATCCCCCAATACCTGGGTCTGCCACAGGGATGCCTGTCAGCAAGTTTCTGTATTAAATTCTCAGGACGCTGAGACTAGAGCATCAGCTCCAAATTATTTGGAGTGGTAAACATTTTAATCTGACTTAGACTCTGCAATGCCAAGTCAGTCGACAAAAAAGTACTTCTTCATTGTTCCTAGAATAATGGGCATGGACCCATAGGAGTGTATTAAATTCTGCCTACTGCTGATCTACATGGCCACAGTATAGCCAAGAGCAGCCTCTGTTCTAGATCATATGCAGAGGGACATTAAACATGTTAAAAGTCCCAGTAAACATCATTTTCTAAGTATTTAAATAACATGCTTAACCCAGGTATTCCTCTTAGCACTTGTGCCAGAACATGTCCCATTCACACCGTGGGGAGGATTGGTAAACCCACATGCCATCCTGCCAGGTCTAAGCATTTACAACCAAAAGGGACTCAGAGACTTCTGCCATTCAGAATGAGGTTTCCTCCAAAAAGAGAAGGCCTGGATATTCTCCAGGGACCTTATAATTGGGCCTTCCTGGGTAATTGATGGGTGGGGTAATCAATCAAAACAGCAAACAGCTGGGACTCCTCCCATGCCATTACAAAGGTTTGGAATATTTAATGGTTTAAAAAGCAAGCTCAAAGGTCAAGTATCTCTCATTCTTTTTGGCTACTGCACCCTGCTATCACCGTGTCCCCACCCCCTCCACATGGATCAATATGTAAGTAAACTCTGAGCATTTATAATCTATAATGGGAATTTGTAATGTATACATCAACCCCTCTTTATCACTCTTCAGCCCCTTCCTCTCTCTGAGACCCAAAATCTGTTATTTTCTCCCATTTCTCTTGCCTCCCTACCTTAATAAATTACTGGCCTAACTAACCTGACATACTCTTGAAATTCACTTCTGCAGCATAGTCAAGAACCTAGACAAAATCTGGTAACAGTTTGAGACCCTATTGACTGGTCTATAACAATGACTGTGATTGAGTCTCTGCCATCTTGCTGGGTCTAATATAAACAGAGACACACACATGAAAATAGAGCTCTAACATTTTGATACAACCATGTGAAAGAATGAACTCTAGGCTTACCCCTAGCCAAGATCAAGGATCAAGATGCTTAAGGATCAGAGGCCCAGGGAGATATGACTGATTGGACACAGCAAAGTTCTAGGGGAAAGTAAAGAGATACCCACTCTTTTGCCCATTTACTACTGGCAGGATATGATCAACAACTAAACTTGTTGAGAAAGCATTTCTGAGGGTGCCTTGATTTGGACATTTCAGAGCCTCAACTATAAGCTTTATCTCAAATAAATCCCTTTATAAAAGCCAACACATTTCTGCAAATTTGCATTGGCAGCTCTTTGGCAAACTAAGACACTCATTAAGAGGAAGTGCATACAACTCTCTCTCCCTTTCACACAATAAATCTATATGCATACATGTATTGAAAGGTAAATAGTGAGAATTCAATTGGGGAAGAGTACCAGAATTTAATCAGAAAATACCATAGAGTTATGGAGAATGTGGGTTTAGCAAACCAATGTAATATATATATTTATAAATTCCTAGATATATTCTGATTTGAGCATAAATGAATTAAATCATAACCACCAAAATGAAGACTTTCAGAACTGAATTAACAGAAAGATCATCATGAAGGCATTAAGCTTGAAACTGAGTGGTGCACATAGTTATAGAAACAAATAGACTTCAGAAGGTTCTGAATATGGAAATTTAACAAACCTCCAACACAGAAAGGCTGGTTAGATCTTATGTCATAAATAGAAGTGGGAAAAATTTTGTAACAACAAAAACTATAGCATTCTCATAAAATTTAAACAAGACCAACAGTAAATATTGTAAAATATTTGAAATATGTTGGACGAAATCCAAAACTACTTGGAATACAAAGATTCAGGAAAGTTTCAACTCATAAAGCAAAATAAAAGTTTTAAAACTCTTGATCCTGTGGTGAACTTAAACGTTGGAATTATATGACAAATAATTTAAAGCAACTATTGTAATGATGTTCAAATTAGTAAGGGTAACTCATCCTGAAATTAATGAAAATTTGAAAGACTTAGAGGAAAAATAGGAGGAATCAAAGGGAAATTTTAGAACTGAAAAATACATTAAATGGATGATCAAAATTAATTAATTATTTAATTAATTAGATATGTTCTAAAACAGAATGGAGATCACAGAGGAAATTTCAACATATTGGAGCTAGATAAATATAGAAATTATCCAATCTCAACAACAGAGATACAAAGTATTTTTTTAAAAAAAGGAATGAAGACTAATTGCTATATGGTGCAGTAACACAAGGTACTATATACATGTTTTAACCCAAAATTGAAAGGGACAGTTTTAGGAAGCTGTAAGACCAAAGAACACATTGAACAATGGTTAGACATGAGCTTTATTGGAATTTATATACAAGAGAGACATTTTTGATGATGGCAGGTGAAAAAATGAAGTTAGTGCTCTGCAAAGGAGTGAGGAAAGAAGAAGGAATATAAGGGGTCTCAGGACAAAGACATTCCATAGGGTATGAGAACAGAGTTTCAGCAGATGTTACATGAGGTGCACAAACAGGGTGTGTGGAGATGTTATACAGGGAGGGAGTATACAGCCTTGGGAAATTAATGTTTGCTGTAGGCTTGTCACTTTTCACTGGTCAGTGTCCAGTTTAGGTCACATGGCTACATACTTCAGACTGTGTTTCATTTAAGGGAGAGGGCTTCCCAATCCGTAGGCTCCCACAATCAAACCCAACACAGTAGCTGACATTAACCATAGCACACATATTGCAATATAGGCATATATGGAAATGTTTAATTTCTTACATGACATTTATGCAAACTTAAAAATCTCTAATTTAAAAAAAATTATAATTGTTAAAATAAAAAAATAATAAAAACTCATGCTAAGTGAAAGAAACCATACACAAAGTACTACATATGGTATGGTTTCATTTGAGTACCATGAAAACCCATGTCAACTCATTGCTTCCTCTAAATTTCTTTTCTGTTATTCAAGCTAGCTCATGCAATATTTCATTCATAGTACTAGCACTAGTGCCATATTTAAGTAACTTTGTATTATATTTTCAAACTTTTCTGCACAGTCTGCACATCACATATATATCATTAGGTACCATTTAAAATCAATCGCCTATAACATACACTAGAATAAAAAAGAATGGACATTCTATTAGTATCTATTTTAATATTGGGCAGAAATAATTGAATATGTTAATGATCTGAGTCATATCACATGTATTTCAATTAAATTTTCATTACTCATTTTTAAAAAGTACATGAATTAAAACATAAAAAACATGCCTGAGTAATGAGGAAACAAGCTTAATTTCTGTAACAGGAATACTTGTTTAGCACACTTTATAGAGAAAGCAAAATTTGTGATAATGTTTCTTTTATCACTATGTAAAATTCACTCAGACATTCACATTTATGCTTAATCATATGAATAATTCTGCTTCTAGTTCCTTGCTAAGTTTTCCTTCTTCTCCAGCAGTTAAACTAATTCCATCAGCCTCCACAAGCCACATTTATACCATCCAGGTGGCAGGGGGGTTGCACAGTTGCTTCCTGAATATTTTCCATATCTCAGTTAACTCTTTAGCAGAATATTTTATGTGGGATGTTGTATCTGTAATTTAGCCTTTTTTGCACAAGTTCTTTAACATGATTTAAAGATTTTTCAATAATTTCTGCATTTGAATTACTATCTCCTTCTTATCTGTTGCTCAGAGAGACCTGTGTGGAGGTGGAAGTCTACATATCCCTTTCTAGCTTTAACTTTTCTTCTAAATGGGGATTTCTTTGTTTTCCTTGAGACAATCTACTACAGCTAACCTTACTGCCCCTAACTATGGCCAGCCCAAATGCTGTGGTAGCATGTCAGATATATTTACTAAACTTCCTAATCTTTTGTTCTTGCAAAATGCTCTCTATTCCCATCAACATTTGGGGGGCATCCCCATATGCGCAGAGAGTGCCACAACAGTCAAGCAAGTGAGCAACTCCATATTCTCTTTATGGTCCTCATGTGTCTGGTCACATTCATCCAGGAGGGAAGCCACCCCTCCCCATATGGACATAAAAGGACAATCAGTATTTTTCCCAAGGATTCTCCCTTCCCAGAGCTCATGCACACCACTCCCAGTGGTCGTTTTGAAGCTGGCTAGTAAAATAGAGAATCAGTAGTTGGATCTGGAACCTGGCAAGAACTCCATATGGACATTGATACCCCCAAGATGGCTGCTGGAAGATCCTTGCAAGATTTCTGCCATCCAGAATGAAATTCTCTCCAGAAGCCAGGAGAAGCTCTGTATATTCTACAGGGACATTATCATTTGGCCCACCTCGGGGATTGATGAATGGGGTAATCACTCAAAGCAGCAAATAGCTGAAACTTCTCCTATGCCATTAGCAAAGGGGTGGAATAATTA